>BOPN01002418.1:152500-180000 GCA_017312705.2 Penaeus japonicus
TATAGTACCCCCCCCCCCCCCCGCCCTTTTCAACTCAAAGGTCTATTACAGCTCCCCCATTCCCTTGGGCCTGCTTGCTTGCTTCTCTGCTGACGTCCTTTGCTAACCCGTTTATCATGTTTTCTACCCTTTTCCCCTCTCTGACCCTTTCTCTCAGGCTTGCTTTCTTATCTACGACTCCTCGTGCCCTTGGCCTGGCAGCTCACATGACCGCGATCTTATCTTCAGTCGACATCAACACCTGCAATTTACCCCCCGAGGCGTTCCTCTGATTTCACCTTCCACGATATCCGAGTCGCCACTGGAGACTGTTCGGAGCAGCTGACATGCAGTCAATGAAATGCATACCGTAACTTGCCGGGTTTCCTCACCGCTGGTTATGCAAGTCATGCTCCCCCCTCCCCCGAGAGAGGTGTGGCGGGGCTTTCTTACATTTCTTAACCTTGCATGCACTCCCGCTTTGGACCGATGCCAATGATTTAGTTGAATTGTCAACAGCTAATCGACCGCAAACAATGGTTGTAATCCTTTCCGAGCAGCGCCATCTGCCATTCAACGCTGAACCAAGCAGTGACGCCAGCCATTATCAAGCGAACTTGCGGGCGTCGTAACTTTTCATTAAATGATACCCGCGTCTCGTCACTCAAAGCATAAAATCCTTCTTCGGATAAACACCATTCCATCCTGATAATTTTCATCAATCATATTCCATAGCGAGAGCCATCCTCCTTCTCATAAACCTGTACCTATGACCGTAACCCGCAGTGCACCGTCTTGAAATATCGTACAAATAGTAAAATAAAATAAATTTATATATACAGCACCAATGAAAAACCATCATGACCTTCAATTACCTTTAATGATTTAGTTGCCTGATCAGTCATGCATTCACGTGAGGTTCGGATGTTTATGTTAAGTATAAGAGTTAATTCTCTTCTATGAACACCCTGCCCAAACATATCGTACATAGAACCATGTCAGAAGATTTATTGTTATATAATATAAACAACATGCTTATTCCCCATTTTCGTATACGTGTAGAAAATGCATTCTTCTAACAAGTGTAGAATAGGCATTATTCTAACTGATATAACTAGACTAGTGTTAATATCTATTGTTAATATATGACGTGTAGGTAATATCACTCCATTCACTAATCTTGTGTGTGAGTGTGCTAATGTTTATTATTTTTTTCTTTTTATGTACGTATGCATATTTATACATTTATGTATGTATATATGTATGCATGCATGCATAAATACATATATAGATATAGATAAATGTATATTTGTATACATATATGTTTGATTACTCACCTGCTAGCAGTCCAAACATGTTTTTATTGTGAACAAACAATAACGTGTAACTGTAATGATAATCTATTAGACTTATCTGTGTAGCTTTCAGTTCAAAAAAAATCTATCATGTGCACTCACATCGAGTTGCAACCAAGAGTGAGTGTCAAGTGTCAGTGCGGAAGACAGAAACCGGGCTGCGTGTACTTACGTTGAATTTCTTCTCGTGTCGGAACCGATTGTAAATCTTGGCGATTCGGTCGTACGTTTCGTCGGCGATGAACTGGTACTGGCCGTTGAGCTTGTCCAGCTGCTGAGCCACATTCTCTTCCCCACTCTGGATGCGAGGCCTCTTCCTTAGGCTCGCGTCCAGACTAGGGTGTACCTCTTCTAGACTTGCCTTGTACTGGGACAGGCGCAAGTCATAGATCTACAGAGGGTGTTGTAAATTAGTGGAGGTTAGTACTTGTTATTATTATTGGGGTTACGAAGCTTTTTTCTGTTCTTTTCTTTTCTATCTTTTTTTTTTTTTTTTGGTTGCTGTGAACAGAGTTAGCGATAGAGAGAGAGACAAAGCCACCGAAAGCAGTTATCATATCTAAACCAACATTACTCTGATTACATTATATTTACATGCTAATTTATTATTCTCAGTTATCCTGTAACAAGGAATGCATGCTTTGAGTAACGGAACTGAAATTTTAATAGAATGTACATGGGAGATATCTGAAAAAGTCATCACCTGAAAAAACCTGCAATGAACTCGAAAACCAAAAAAATCGTTTGATCAATAATCGGATTCAGGTGACGCAAAAATATAGTGACCGGATACTGTGATATTTTTTTTGGGGTGCTAAAAATGTACGTGTGTGCCTGTGCTTATGTGAAACATACCTTGGCTTCCCGTATGAATCGGCCGCCAAGGGTATTTACATGTTCTATGCTTGTTTTCTTCGCTATAATTTTCATGTACATGCTCTGTAAAGAGAAGGCATTGGCATTAATACCCTGGAAAGTAAGACAGATGGTAAATCCTGGAAAAAATGAAAGTTAAACACAATGGCATAAACAGTCCGTGTCCTCCTTCTTTGTCCTCAGTCGAGACCTGGAAGTCAAAATTTGGGTCCGGCGATCCTTCGTTTTGGGGACGCAAGGGCTCAAGGATACAGGATTTCGAGGGGAGTTTTGTGGGGTAGGAGTTTGTGATAGCATTTGGTTACCGAGTTAGTACTGAAAGGAAATACAGTTGTAGAATAAAATGGGAGAGTTGAAAATGTATATTTTCTATATTTTTGGGGGGTTGTGATGAGGATATCTTCTTGAAAAAGAGAATCCCACGAGTTAAAAAAGAGCAGAACCGTATCTCTGTGAGAGCAAGGGATTTGCAAGAGAGAGAATATTGACAGAAAGAACATAGATTTTTGCTGTATTGAGGGCTCGGGCTTACCCTCAACCTCTCTAGTTCTAGCTCGGCCTCAGAGGGTCCAAGATCCTCAATCTTCTGGTTGCGGAGGCCGGTCTCGAAGTCGTTGAGGTCCACCTTCTCCACATCATGGCCATTGCGGTACTTAGTGAGAAGTTCACAAGCAGCTTCACAGCTTCGCAACCTGGGTAGATCAAGCAGGGCATCTCAAAATAAGTTCAGGCTAAATCGAACATAAAGTATCAATGACAATACAATATGGAGGGTGCGATCTGAAGTCTGAAATCTGTGAAATACGAACCTTTCAATAATTTGCGAACAGATGTTCTCCCAGCGCATGCGAAGCTTTCTCACGTCCTCTTCTAATCTGTCTACATCCGGATGGATCTTCTGACTCGGCCTCGACTTCACTACAAGTGTGCGAACATTGCGACATTCCTCCAAGAGGCGGTCGATCAACACCTACAGGAAAAAAATCATATTCATGTCATTTCCTTTTTGCTGAAGCCGTACAAAGATATTACAAACAAACTTTTTTGCATGAGCCGAAAGAACCTCTATAACTGCAGAACGAACCTGATGGTCTTGGATGATCTGTTGGATGTCGAGGAGTTCCTGGTGAACTCGTTCCAAGTCATCGAGTTCGTCAGGCAGGTCTTGGTGCTCAGCGAGCTTCAGCTCAACCTCGGACACGACTTGGGTTCCTTCCTCAATACCAGTCACAACCATCTCGACACACTTCATTCTAAAAAATAAAAAACACAAACAAATGTCTTATAAATCCGAAAGAGACGCTGGTAACAACATTCCTAAGTTCAATTTAATTTCAAATCAACCATAAATTCTCCCGAAGCTGACATACCGTTCGATATACACGTGCGAGAGGGCCCAGATGCGATCCCATTGTTGTGTGATGGACTCGACATGGCGTTGTATGGCTGGTGTTCGCCGGGTTAAGTTCTGGTAGTTCTTCTGGATGCTTTCGACCTGAGCAAATCGAAGTGAAAATAATTGTTAGCAGGTTGTAAAGCACTCTCCCCCCATAGTCTTTCCCCTCACTCATAGTCACTCACTCACTCACTCACTCGTAGTCTGTCAATCAGTCTCAGTCAGTCAGTCAGTCAATCACTCATAGTTACTCACTCACTCACTCATAGTCACTCACTCACTCACTCATAGTCACTCACTCACTCACTCATAGTCACTCACTCACTCACTCACTCACTCGTAGTCTGTCAATCAGTCTCAGTCAGTCAGTCAGTCAATCACTCATAGTCACTCACTCACTCACTTATAGTTACTCATTCAATCATTCACACTCATAGTTACTCACTCACTCACTCACTCACTCATAGTCACTCACTCACTCACTCATAGTCACTCACTCACTCACTTATAGTTACTCATTCAATCATTCGCACTCATAGTTACTCACTCACTCACTCGTAGTCTGTCAATCAGTCACTCATAGTCACTCACTCACTCACTAATAAACTGTCAGTCAGTCTCATTCAGTCAGTCAGTCATATTCACACACTCACTCACTCACTCATAAACTGTCAGTCAGTCTCATTCAGTCAGTCAGTCATATTCACTCACTCACTCAGTCATTAAACCGAACTCGCAGAGCACCCGCGGCCTCACCTCCAGCTCATGCGAGGAGAGGTCGTTCTCGAATTGCTTGTGCTCGATGACCAGCTGCTCGAGGAGGTCCAGATCCCGAGGGATGGCGGCAAGGCACCGTTGGATGAGCGTCTTCTCCATCATGTCGAGGTACTCCTTCAGGCTACTGCACTGGTCGGACAGCACTGCTCCTGGTTTGGGCTCTGGGAAGGGGGGAAGGGGGGAGGGGTCTATTAGTCTCTCAGAACGGAAAGTCACATAATGTCAACGGCAATGTACCGGGTATGTGAGAGGCCCGAGCAAAGAGCAAATGATCACAATGCAGACTAATGGAATAGATTTCTCCAATCATATATAATAGGTTTAATATGATAAAAAAGGCAATAGAAACTTATAAAATAGATTTCTATAATATATAATAGGTTTGATATAACCTATTATATGGTAACACAATAGACTCATAAAATGGATTTCTAAAATCGTATACAATAGGTTTAATATGGTTCAAAACACATAATCAAGGAAATGTTGAATTTGTAATCAAAATCGTAATTAAACATCGAAGATTCCATGAATATTATAAAGGTCTACCCCGTAATCTTTAATATTTTACAACATATCACAACAACAAAAGAACACAAAATTATATATTTTCCTTCAAAGTTAGAATACCGTGAATTTACAAGCTAAGGTGAAGCAATGCAGTCCCAGGTAGTCTGGTTCCAGTTTTCTATTTTTCGCCACGAGAGAGGGGATACTATTTCAAACATGACTCATGTTCGGCGTATACCTGCTTCTATCGTCACTTCATCGTTTAAACCTATCTTCTAAGGCTTTATCTATATTGCAGGACACGGAGGAAAATGTGACTTGGGAGAGAATTTCACTACATACACTCTGAGGCAAATTCAACGCCAGAGAGACAGACATCATAGTCTTAAGTTACAAAAGTCGGCTCGAGTGGTTTTATTCCAGGCGCTCCAATGTCATTCACTCGGCCGCAGCTCATCGTCTCAGTGACTAAACTGCAATCACCTCCATCGTGAATAGCTATAACATGTACATTTCCTCGTCATTAGCATATTAATGAAGTTATTAAATAAAATATATCTATTTGCATTTACATTTTAATAAACCCACAAAGCGATCGACTTGATTCTATTGCCGTGAATCGATGGAATTTTTTTTTTTTTTGTGGACTTCTCATGCAACCATTTTATATTTATCTGCACCGATACTTAACCAAAATATCATCTGGATCAGTTTGCATGACAAATCACGAACTGCGCAGGTGTGGCCAGACAGCGGAAAGCAATCGCAACGTTGCATATGCTCAAATGCAAAACAAATTTTACCTTCTTTTGACACGTCCGCTTCGTGGAATGACGAAGAAAATCCACTTTCATTCAAGTTTCCTGTCTCGTCCAGGTTTTCGGATGTTTCGAAGAAGGGCTCATCGCTTGCACTGGTCTTCTTGTCATCGTGGCAACTGCATTTGCATTGTGCATTCTCACACACTTTAGAATTTTCCGCTAACACGACTTTGTGGAGGAACAACACGGTTCCCTCGAGGTATCCTTCGGTATCCTCGGCTGCTTTCTTTAATCTACATTTAAAAATCTTCCCTTGAGTGTCCCAAATCTGCCCCAACACAGACATATACCCGTACGGCGGAATCATTGTGGACTTTTCACAACCGATAATATCACAGCAACGTAAAGACAAAACACACACAAGGCTTCTTTTTTGGCACACACTACGGCTTCAACAAAGAAAGCTATTCCCCGTCGCTAAATATCACAAACGGTGTTTAGAAGATGCAGTGGAAGCACCAAGGAGGAGCGAATGACTGACAACATGACTGGAGGGAAGCAGCCATGTTGGAAAACTCTAGACGACGTCCACCAGTGCTGCCCTCTCTCGCACTCTCGCACTCTCCCTCCCTCTCCCTCCCTCTCACTTGCTCTCCCTTCTAGTTCCCGTTTTCTCTCGGAAATCAATCCAGACTGCAGACCCCGCCTGAGTCATCATACAACTGCATTATTTTCACCAGGACAACAACATCCCAGGGACAATATGTGGACAATTTACCCCGGGAGGTAACATGGGTAAATCAGATGTACACGTGTACAAAAGGCCCGCGGATCGTATAGCACACAGAATGTAATGACTTCTCTGCTTGCCCAATTACAGCATTTCCTTCAAATGTGCATATAGATGGCCAAACGGCATATTTAAAGAATCAAAATAATCGTGATTTTACCGGGTTTTTCATGTACGGAAACAACGCGGAGCTACAGTCAACATTTAAAGGGGGCATTCTCTTATTTTTTAAGGACTTCTCATACATTCTGTTTATCTCTCAGGGTTGAGCGACGACACTATACATCATATCATGTATTTAAAAGAATAACACTCACCAGCTGCACGACGTTCGAATTCATCGAAGAGTCTGTTGACTTCATCGATCTCTCGCTTCAGTCGTCTCAGCTGGGGGTCGTTCGGGTCTCCTTCCTGGATCAATTTCTCAGCGTCTTCGTTCAGCGCCCTACGGATGGCGTTACGCTGCTCTGCTCCCATCGCAATGAACTGTGGGGAAAAGGTCACGCCATATATGTTATTTGCCTTAATTACCTTTTCATACTGATATTTTCAGGGCCCTTTACACACCATATAGATATTTATTAAGATTTATATATTTAAAGGTATTTCTTAAAGGGGGAAATTACATAGGTCTTGAAGAACTATACCTGAGCAAGATCCCAGCTCTTCACAACCTTGATGGTAGCAAAGATCATGTTCTGACGCATGCGCAGCTGTTTCTTCTGCCAGAGGGCGATGCACCTTTCGTACTGGCGCTTGAGCTTTTCGGCGGCGTCGATGGCCTCCTGGTTGGGGGGCGGGATGGTGAAGATGACGCCTGGCACCATGCCCTTGCTGCCCGAGCTGGTCACCACGCTCCACTTGACCCTGTTGCTGTTGTCATGCACAGTGCAGCGTTCGCCCTTGTTGATGCTCATCTGAGGGGATGAACGAACGTGCATTGAATTTAAATTATTCCGAGTGTAGAAGAAATGGGGTACTAGGTTTAGCGTACAACCGAGTTCCTTCTAATCATTCTGATTTTTTTTGACAAGGAAGATTCACGTGAAATATACTTACATCCATCTTCTTGTAGTTGCAGATTGCAGTGACGGACGTAGGCTGTCTCAGTGTCTGTCTGCGTTGCTTGAGGGGGACAACTGACTTGGCCCTGTTGATCAGTTCATCCACAGTCGAGTTAAACTGCGACAACTCTTCCCGGATGTCTTGCATCTCGCGCAAGAGCTGCTCACCGTCGTCTAGACCGAAGTCCGTCGTCGAGTAAGTGGTGTTCAGCTTCTCGTCTTGTCTGTAACACAGAAGTAAGAATGTATAACTTGCAAAGGACCTCGTATTGCATCTTCTTTTTTTGACAAATAAAACATCTTCTTTGACTGAGATACACATGCAAAACCGCTTGTTTTTTTCAGCAGAAACTTACGCCATGACCAACTGCTCAGCGTTGGCGATGTCAGTGAAGAAGGTGTGGTAGTGGGAGGCGTGCTGGAGGTGCGTCTCGAGGCACAGGGTCAGCTCCAGGAGCCACTGCCACTGCGTCTGCATGGCCGCCAGGTACGCCTCCACGGTCTTGCTGGCAGGATGGTGTCCAATGACCAGGCTGTTGCCACGGTCCTGCACGGCGCTGAACTGAACCTCTCTCTTTTCGAGTTCACTCATGAGTTTCTGGAAGTTTTGTATAAAATAATGAGAGTTAATGAAAATGTCAGTGTAAATATTTGTCGTCAAAAATAATATTCATGATCTGTTCAATAATACTATAGATTGGTAAATACATATATATATATATATATAATGTATGTAGTCCTGACAAAACTCACCTCATAGTATCGTTCGACGTCATTGATGTTCAAGCTCTTGTTAGCCCAATCTCTGTTCAGCTCTTGCTCTTCGCGTTCGTTGAGCCAAATAAGCTCTTGCGTTGCAGCTTGCAGGAAATCCAAGAGGCTGTGCAAGTCTGACACACGCTTGTTGCTCAGAGAGAGAAGCTCTGCATAGATCTTACGCAGCTGAGACAGCAGGTTGATGTACACCTGCTGTTCCTCGCCGCTAAAGTTACTCTGCGAGAACAAAGTAATTACATAATCAGATATATGCTAATTATACAGGCTAATTATAGCTATCTATCTTAATGTATTATGCATCCAGTACCTATATAATCATCAAATTACAAATTCGCAAAAAATGTTTCTGTTCACCATGTAGTGAATAGCTACCACCAACAACCGCACAGAGATTTCAACGGAACGAAAGTAACAATCAATACTGAGTACAACGGGTGGGGGGGGGGGGGCACACCCTCCTACCACCCCTCTCTCCCCCGGCCAGACAGCCTCCGAGTCGCCCCCTCTTACCTCCTCGGCTGCACACTTGTCGACATTAGTGTGGAACTGATGGATGATCTTGTGCTCTTTCTGGTGGCTGTCGTACTCCTTCTCCACAGCTGCCAGGTCATTGCCGTATTCGCTGTCGTTCAACTTTTTCTGCGGATGATAGGACAGTCACTTTACTATGCATCACGTATGGATTTTTCATGTGTCAAGTTTACAGACTGTTTACCATTTCTACTATTGGAGATAAAGAGAAGAGATACAAATCGTGTTACTTACAAGTTTGTCTTTGCACCAGTTGATACACTCCTGGAGGAACCTGAAGTGTTCGTTCGTATCGACCAGTCGGGATTCGGAAACAACTATTCTCTTGGTGGTGGTGTAGGATTCTTGTTGGGTAAACGATCTATTGTTAAGAACTATAAGCAGGCGGTTCTCGAATAGGGTCCTCACGCTTACGTATCGTTCTTCTAGTTTCACAACCCTTGGAGAGAAGAGAGAAAGAAAAAAAATTATGATTGGGCTACAAAATGTACTGGATATCTAATTTAAATCCCTATTTCACCATGATAGGTAGACTTAGCTCTACTGAGAGTGTCAAAAAGGCAGACGCAGGCAACGACAGAATTCCACGCTGGTGATGGAATGGCCGAGGGCGCCTCCTCGACCCCCACCAGACACACTTACCTCTTGTGAAGCGTGGGGGCCTCGTGGTATTTCCCGTCGCGGAGGACCTTGACATCGGAGTGCAGGGTCTTGATCGTATCCTCGCACTGAGCCAACTCTCCGTCCAGGGCATCACAGTTTCGTTTGGCATCCATGGGGTGAAGTCGCTCCACTCTTCTCGCCTCGTCCTCGATGCGGATCTCGACCTCCTCCAGGGTGATCTCGGTCTGCTTGATCTCGCGGTGGACCTTCTCCGCCAGGCGCTGGAGTCTGTCGGCACTGGGGGGGAGAACGAAATGAAAATCAGTGTGGAAATTGATCTAAAAAGGGGAAATGTTAGGAAAGTGATTACGAATGGGAGTTTTCTTAATTCAAATCCGATTTATTATCTCGAAAATAAATAATTGCAGACTCTTGAAGCAACTGCTTACCCGGACAAGGAATCGTGTAAGGCATCGTCTCTCTCTTGGAAGAGTGACATGAGCTTGTTCCACTCGGCGTCGACGTTGTTGTAGTGGAGTTCAGGAGCCAGCTCGTCCTCCAGGAAGCCCGTACCGTCGAGGAGCTTCTGGATCTCTCGGTATAAACGCTGACAATTGTTCTTGTCACGCAGTCGAGGAGGAACTTCTTCTTGTCGGAATCTAGTGGTGGAGGAAAAAGGCGTCTCATCAACGTTTATAATTTCATAACGATATCTTTTTTACATAATCAAGTAGCTGTGCATAGCAACACACGGACATCAATCACAATAACAATAATAATAGCGATAAATGGTTTTCCCGACCTGGTGCTCTCTTGGGCCATTCTCTTGAGTTCGATGGTGTTTGAAGGGAAGTGGCGGTCCCTCATGATGGAGGTGTGTTCGCGGATCCAGTGAATCAGTGTGGTGGCCATTTCTCGGTACTCTTCTAGCTTGCGTTGCGCCTCCTGTTGACAAGGAAATATACGTTTTACAATTTCGTACATGAGAGCATAAAGAAAATCCTAATAACACTTGGCTACATTATATTCATCCCCATATAATACGACTCATTCAAGGTGAAAGAACGCCGCAGACTGCAGTACTTACAATGTTGAACAGGGGATGAATAGAGGGTGGCTCTGGGAAGATCTCATAGAGCTGCGACACGTACGTAATCAACGACTTCTCGTCTGGTTCCGGGGTATCAACATCTGTTGGATTAAAAACAGGCATTAATAACGGTCTGTACTATCCGCTTTCAAATAATATAAATCATTGTCTTCAGACGACTAATAAATGAAAAAAACAAAAAACAAAGACAGACACCAACATCTTCCTAAACCATCACGAATACTTCTTTTAAACAACAAATAACCCCCCAAACACCATCAACTCCCAAACAATATTCAACCCAAAATTTTAACCCACACCCAATCCCGCACGGAATAACAACCGAAAAGCGTGTGTGTCATGACCCGAGGGAACGTTTGTAGCGCCCCGTCCCTTCCGACGGTGAGTCATAGCAAGGCGGCGGCGGCGGCAGCGGCGGCGGCGCGTGTGCGGTCCTCATCTCCATCCAAGCCCGGTGTTTATCTCGGCCCCATTCTCACCCCTTCTTCCACCTCGTCGGCCTGTCTTCTCGCCTTAGCACCTTCCTGCGTATCCATTCTTCGGTTTTGCAAATAATTAGTCTAGCTTTGCTGCGATGCCCTCTGGTTCTCATGCTTCGTTCACATCTTAAAAGCGATGTTCCCGTCTCGCTCCTCTCGGTCCGAGTCAGCGCATGGCGGCCAAGGTCATGTGAGACCAGAGCCCTGGCAACACCAGCCGGCCAGTACTGATCATTACATATTTGTCTCGCATCCATATATGAACGCAGACTCGTGCTTTACATTCAGAGCCCAGCGTCGCTATAATGTCACACAGACAGACGGGTTTTGCAAACGCAAAAATAACTCCCACTAGTAGGATTTATGAGCGAGTCTCTAGGAAGCAACCGATATTCGAATCTGTAAAATTACTTAAAGTTACCAAAATGTCTACCAACCCCGTAAAAGAAAACCCAAAAGTAGCTAATGAGTCCCGATCCATCATCCCTCCCCTCTACCCCCTATATTGCCGAAGCTCCAGGCCTCCACACACACAAACCCGAAAGCCTCCGAAAGTACTTAAAAGGGAAGACGCGATCCCGCGGTCTCATAAACATAGCATAATTTACTACCTGTACATCCCACTTGTAGCGCGCATCAACGGAGTGTGTCCTTTTTCGGCCATCGGGCATAAAATAACTCGTCGGAGCTCGTCCCTCCCCCTCCTCCATCCTCTCCCCTTCTCCCCCACAATCCTCCATCCTCCCCCTTTCTCTCCCTATCCTTCATCCTCCCTTCCTCCTCCTCTCTCCCCATCTCGCTCTCGTCCATTTCGTCCGCCGGTTATACACTGCCTTCATACCATACCGACTTTATTATCCTCAAGAGATAAACTGTCTTTTAATAAAAATAATAATAGGTGCAAAATGATATAGAGGTGTGTTAAGGTTGGTGTCGGTGTTGGTGTGTATGTGAGTGTGCCTATGCGTGTGTGTGTGTGGAATAGCATTAAATATCTTCATCTCACCTATTCTTCACCTTATCATAATTATCCCTCTCTCTCATTTCCCTTTACCAATTTCTCATCCCATCCCAGTCTCCCTCATCCAACCGTTCTCTACCTCTTCTCTTTACAACCTTGCCCCCTAAAACCTATCGCTAGAGACCTTGTCGTCGTAACTAAACGCAAAAAAAATGTATCGGAAAGGACCTGATTTATGAATCACCATCTTGAGAATAAGTACACAGTATTTATCGTGATACTCCTTCACTATAAATCAACGAAAACCGAACATGAAACCGCGTTTAATCTCCAGTAACAACAAACCAAAAATTAGCTACAACACAACAAACAAACAATAGTTCATCAAACAAGCAAAAAATCTATTTACAAACAACTATCCCTTGCATCTACACAGCTGACCGCGTAAACAAAGCGGCCGCGTCTCACGCGACAGTGCTTCCATTCACATCCACACCCGCATGCATACACGGAGGTAAACGGCCTGCACAAACAAGCAAATCCGAGCTATCCCTAAATGTATCACGCCCACGCCCAAAACGCGGTGCAAAAACTGGCTCTGGGTCACCAGGTCCTCGGCCTAACCGTCTAAATAAGGATAAAAGTGAAAGTCACCCATCGTGTATAGTGAGTGTTGGGGGGGGGGGGGTCGCACTGGCGACAGGGCACCCTCAGGTGACAATAAACCAATATGTCCCTTTAAGAAAGGTGTTCTTTATTACATTTTTGCCACTGGGGTCGTATATCTATGTGCAAAACTGGTCGTTATATAGATCGCTGGTGTCAAACAGCCCCTTTAAATGACGTGTAGCGGGTTAGTATTGAACAGGTGCGAATTCTATGGCGAGTGTTCGAACAACGCACATGTTCTCGGCTGGTGATTTCCACTTTCCTTTCGGCCAAGGTATTGTAAGCTAATCCGGAGTTCATCGCAACAGAATAGGCCATGGTTTACTCACAGAGAAACTCTACTTGCTTAAGCCATGCAAGGGTCCATAAAAACAGATAACCTATTGTTGGCAACTGCTTGAGGGCGCCCCATCTATGGCCGAACGAGTATTTATAAGATGATTCCACAAAACCTTTTTTTACACCCCGCCCCCACATGGTCATCGCCCCTCTACCACATGGCTTCTCCATTCGGTTCCAGTAAATCCATGGAGAATTTAAGATTTAACACCTGATAACCTACATAAGCAAATTCACAACGCTAATATTACAAATAAATAATCAATTAAAAGAAATGATTAATAAACTTAAAAAAGCGCCCCAGTCACAACCCCGTGACCCCGTCCTCTCAACCAAGGCACAACCCAAATTAATTGCCCATTACAACCAAGCAAGTCGTCATGGCTTTAGGGCGACGAGGAATCTGCCAATCATCATGAGACATCTAATCGGAGGGAGAGGAGCTAGGGGAAGGAAGAAGGAAGGAAAGGAGAAGAATTTCCTTCCCCTCCTAACTAACTTGTACTCACTTAAGAATTCACTCTCTCATTCACTTACTCAACTCATCCAAGAATTCACCCACTCACTCACCCACTCATTCTCACTCTCTCTATATATCTGCTTGCCTCTCCATCCCCACTGCCAAGTCTAAAACACGGACACGCCCTCCCTGCCGCAGCCCACAGCCGTACCCACGGCCCACATCTGATTCTGAATATTGGCTGCGGTCTCTTTTTATGAGAGTCAACAGTGATATCAGCTGAGGAACTACATGATTCTGACATCAGCTCATTCCATAAAAATATTGATCCTTATTTCTCGACCCCACAAGGCTCATTTCATCTTATCAAGTTATTTTCTATCTTTACTTCTTGGTCACATAACTGTGTAGGTGTTTGGGCGTGGGCGTGGTTATTGGAACGGTAGTTTAACGGAGGGCGTAGACAGGGCTATGTAGTTCAGATTCTGATCCTGGAGCTGTGACGTCATGATCATTCGAGGAGGGCGTAGGCTTTTTGTTCTTATCTGGCGTGGTCAAACCTTCACCCTCACACAGACAGAACAAAAAAAGGAAACTATAATTTACCTCCAACCGTACCCATAGCTGATGACGTCACCGCCCTCGCGCTCGATAAGACGACCAAAGAATTAACACAAAAAAAAAACATGACCGGAACCCCGTACCGACGAACAAACCAATAAGTCCTCGAAGCGTCGAACCACCTCAAACCACAGATCCCCAACCCTATGAACCTCATCCCAACCCCACCAAGAACTGCACTCCAAACCGAACCCCTAAACACATCCCCCCTTCGCTCACCCGACCCACCCGCCCACCTACCCACATCCACTTCCTCGCAGGCCCCTCGAAGAACTCACCTTCAGGGTCGAGAAGTCGTGTGACGCCGTACTCGCGCTCCATGACATGAAAGGCTGTTTCAAGTCGCTCTCTGGCTGACCTCTGGCGGAGGCCGCGCCAGTCAACCAGGTCGGGTCTGTCGGGAGGGAAAGAGAAACGAAAGATTAGCGCGGGTGGAATTCCGTCATGAAAAAGATCTCCGATGGGAAAGGTCTATCATGAATTCAAGTCAGGCAAGTCAATATCAAACCAATTAAAGTCTATTTTAGTCTCTTTTCTTTTCTTTTTTTTTCCTTTTGTCAACATGTCCATAAACATTACTATACTGGCTTAACACACGGAAACTTCAGCATGACACGAGATTATAAATAACTTTTTTCACATGACAAGAGATTATAAATAACTCTTTCTTTTCACATGCTAAACAATATTCCCCGAATCTAATGTTTCATGGATGAGATCTTATCCATAATGATCTGGAAGAAAAGTAAAACCAACTGCCTGGAAAATGACGAGGTAAATCAACACAGTAAAAAAAGGGCAGAGGGAGCGAGAGTGAATACAGTGGCGTTAGCCCACGTATATACAGCACATGCAGGGAGGCATGCAAGGTACCAGACAGGTCTACTTACACATTCAACACACACCTGTAACCAACACACTCGGGGAAAATAATAGGCAATGATTAAAATATCCACATATATCGGAAATCAAAATGAGGATAAAAAAAATTAAAGAGTAAAAAAATGTAAACACAATTTATGATGAAGGATATAAAAAGGGGGAGGGGATCGGCGATCCTTCTTTTGGAAGATGAATATCAAAATGACACGGCATTTTCTGGAGAGTTAAACAGAATGCAAAAACCTCGCAGACGTGAAGGACGGAGGGAGGGACAGAGCCTTAACAGGGGGGGAGGGGAGGAAGAGACAGGGAGAGGGAGAGCCAAGGACCCTAGGATGGGGCACTAGTCACCGCACGCCCACGCACACCCGCGAGTTGCACGCCCACACCAGCATTCCTCGTCAACCCACGCCAACATTCCATTAGGTGCTCGGCGAACCGCTCTCATTATAAAAACACACACACCCTGTTAATCGTTCGCCAGCCCACTGTCATGAATTAATATGCTCATTTTATTTCTAAAACACGCAAACGACCACTAATATGTATAAATTCATCTAACATATCTTACACATACATAACCAACATGCGCATTGAAATACACATACAGATACATATACTGTACATAAGTACATGGAAATACAACCACACATACACACGGATAACATCCCTCTCTATACCCAACGTTTTCCAAGCCCATCGATTTCTCTCCCACACACAATCCACGAAAATCAGTCGAACTCGCGGCCAACCCCATCCATTAGCTTTCCTTACTCCACAACCTCTGACTGCAGCAATTTCGCGCACAAAAAAAGTGGATGGCGCTTATAGTAATAAGGCGTGATCACTTAACAAGCCCCGCCACACCGCAAACACACCTTAGCGAAGCCCCTGGAAGCCCCTTGAAGCCCCTAAAAGCCCCTTGAAGCCCCCGCCACCGCAACCAGTCAGACGTACCACCCACACACACAGCAGGTGACTGTCTAAAGGCCTTCTGACCTGGGGTGCTAAATATTCTACGGTCTTGCTATACAATGTCTGCTAATGTACAGGAGTTCCTGTCTAGCCATTCCAGGTTTAAAACGCATTGAATCACACTCCCCTTGCAATTTACAATATCCACTCAATTTTAGTCTACATTTAATGTATACAATATTATTCAACTTCTTAGGCTAAAGATTCAAACTACAGCATATACTGAACAATACATGGCATTCAAAGGGGAAAATTCCCCGTCAGGTTTTCCCTTAGCTAAATTTACACGCCGGAAGGCAATCTAAGTACACTTTCAACTACGCTTATCCATTTATCTCTCACTCACAATCACAGTCAAAATCTCAAACCCAATCTGGCATTCAAACTCAAACGCACAGGTACGCGCACACAAGCACGAACACACAAGCCACCAACATCTACTCGAGCACAGCCCCGCCGTTCGAGCTCGCACCAGCGCAACATTTCCCTTCTAAAAGGCATTGGCCCCCAAACTAAAGTGCACAAAAGGACGCCATTCCTCACGGCAAGCCTGCACCAGGAACAAGAGTGCACAGATCACCAGGGGAAGGGGGTAGGGAGGGTGTCGGGGGGAAAAGGACTTACGGCGCGGGCTCAGGACCCCCTCCGTCAGAACCTTTGGAGGCTTCATTCCTGGAGGCGCTTCTGCTTCGGATGACCTCGCTGGAGGGGAAGAAGACATGGTGATGTCACGAGGGCCAGGTCAGGTCAAGTGGTGGGTGTGACCCGCCTGCTCTCTCTAACACTCACATACACTACTTCTATGGCTGGACTAGTTAGTGGGCAAGTGACCAGCAGCTGTGGTGGCTATTAGCTTTTTAGTTACCTCTGAATAAATCCTTTTAACATGCACTCCTCTAGCCCTAAATGTAGAAAAAAAGCTTGAGCCAAAAAATAATGATGATCATAATTAATGAGCAAGTATACATCTAGTTTTAAGTTTCTCTTTATTACTCAGTCAAATAAGCAAGCAGGAAGTTTTTTTTTAATGAGAAAACACTGAATGAAGAAAGCAATCGTAGATACCGAAGAAATGGAGGTGTTAGCAGTCATGCAAATCACACAGGCACAAGGAAAGGTCACACGTGAGTTAGCTATTAGAAATGGCCTAAGGAAATCATAATGATACTGATAATAATAATAATAATGATGATAATAATAATAATAATAATAATAAAAATAATAATAATAATAATGACAATAATAATATATAAAATTATGATAAGAACAATAATAATTTCCTAAACCAGCATCCTTAACACGAAGCTCCTAAAAGCACTATCATTACTACATTTGATCTAAGCACTAGAGCTAACAGAGGAACAATAAAACATAATAATGCGAGAATTTGGAGGGGATGGAGTGTGTGCCTGACGTCATGCATGGGGATAAAAGCTCGTTCTCCAGTTCCCAGTTCATGATAAAAGCTGACTCTGCAACTATCGTGATCAGGCTGACCTTCCTGGACGCCCCAACGCCAAGGGAAACCTCAACTATTCTTGTCCTCTTTCCACCAATTTTCCTTCACTATCTTTCTCTCTAATGCACTCCCAAGCTCCTCAAAAGCCTAAGCTCTAAAGTGATATAGTCTACACCAGTTCTCGTCTAACTAGCTAATGCACCAACCCGTCACCTGCGCTAAAGTCTATCTCCATTAATTCTCTCCCCTCTACATCTATATATCTCCCCGCCATGCTAAGTAAGCTACCTTTCTCGCGTCGCTAATGGCATTTACACAAGCATCGGCTCTGGAGGAGACGAATCAAATCACACTTCTTGGACCGAGCATTCGTCTCCTTTGAACATGCAAATGGAAAACAAAAGGAAAACATTGACAGGCAGTGATATACGATACAATCTTATCTTCAGAGTGAGGAACCATTATGGTCGAAAATCCCGAGACAAAGGATAAGTCTTCGGGACAAGAAACTGCCATGCAAGAGAGTGGTGAACCAGACAAAGGATTTATGTTTGAAGTTAGTGAACTTGAAAGAAACAGGGAAGCGTGTGAATAACCAATTAAATATGGCAGCCAATCAATGAAAAGGAAAAATGCAGTTAATGCTGAAGAAAAATTAAGAAAATTAAGAGTCATGTTATCCGCTCCTGGGGCGGTAACGGGGGGGAGGGCGTTATGAGGGTAATGCTATATAGGATTAACCGGGGATAAGCTTGGGATACAACAAAGAAAGGAGGAAGATGGGGAGAGGGAATACATAAAAAAAAAACGGGGGACAGACCGCTTTAAAAAATCTATATTAATTCCAAGAAAGGACACCCAAACTAACCTGTTCCTATGAATGATGGCGACGAAGGCGAGGCCGTCCCTCCAGGAGGTGGTGAAGTTCTTGACGTCGACATTGGGGTACTTGTGGGTAGTGAGGCGCGCCCACCGCAGCAGCGCCTCCTTGGCCGTCAGGTTCTCCTCCTGACCCACCATGATGTCCGAGATCTGTAAACGGGAGGCAAATGGAGAGTTGTAATGCATGGGAGACTACAAGTGTTTGGATAAGGTGTGATGGTGAGCTCAGATCTGTAAATTGGAGGTAATTCACTGCAGACTATGTGCTTTTAGGTATGGTGTGATTGTGAACTGAGATATCGAGTGTGGAAGCAATTGGAAGGGTTCCATTTCACTGTATCGTATAATCTCTTAGATATGATGTGATGGCAAGATGAAGCGATGATGGAAAACGCTTACGGTTCCTTTCGGCTCTTGAGCATCCAAGAAACTGCCTGCGGCATGACCTATGACCTTGCTCTTATGAGAACTGTTAACAAAGTGAAGAAGCTGAATCTCTTCCTTCTAAAGTATAAAACAATTATATGACAATAATGCTAATGTTGTTTTTACGATCGCAGGCAAATTTCTATTTCAACTCTCTCGTTCACATCTTTCCCTTTTCTTTTTGGGGTCACGTGACCACGAAGGCCATCCGAAAGTAGCGGTCCTAGAAAGGACAAGTTTTGCAGCCGAGTTGGCATCGTTGAGTCATGCACCGGCCAGGATACTGGGTCAAAGGTCGGCTCCTGACTTGTGACGTCATCGTATATTGACCTGGAGGAGCCTGGAAGTCACGCTTGCTCCTCGCCGCCCGTCTTCTGATTGGAATCATTATTTAAAAAAACTATATACTTAATTGCGTGAGGGAAAGGGGAGGGGGAGGGAGAGGGAGAGGGAGAGGGAGAGGGAGAGGGAGAGGGAGAGGGAGAGGGAGAGGGAGAGGGAGAGGGAGAAGGGAAAGGGAAAGGGAGAAGGGAAAGGGAGAAGGAGAGGGGAAGGGAAGGGAAGGAGGGGGAGGAGGGGAAGGTAAGGAGGGGGAAGAGGGGAAGGGAAGGAGGGGGAAGAGGGAAAGGGAAGGAGGGGGAAGAGGGAAAGGGAAGGAGGGGGAGGAGGGGAGGGGGAGAGAGAAAGTAAGAGAGAAAGAGAAAGAGAAAGAGGGAGAGAAAGAGGGAGAGAGAGAATGAGAGAGACCAACATCGTCGGCGAAACCCGCAAAGCTGCAGAACACTCCCCTCGACCCCGCCGCGGCGGCCGGAACACGGTAATTTAGTGTCGAACGAGCCGCCATCCCGTCAGGAGCAAACAAAGACGGCCGAGGATGATGTCAGGCGGAGAATACGCTCGCCTCCTCCCACTCATCCACCGTGTTTCCTGCAGGATCCCTCTCATAGCCTCCTTAATGGTCCTTGTCAGCATCATTCTACTAATCCTTCCCTTCCTTATCCCTTACCGGCGTCTGTGTTGGTTCCTTGGTCCGTCGGCATCAATAGTTATTGTATTTTTCTCTCTTTTCTGTTACCTCTTTTATTTTCTCCCTCTCATTCCCTCTCTTACTTTCTTCCTCACTTATTCCCTCTCTCACACTTTTCCTCCTCCACCTCCTCTCCATAATCCTTTCCTTCTTTCAATTCATCCCCTTCTTCCATCCTCCCCACCATTTATCTTCATCTATCTCTCTATATATCTCCATCTCGTCCTCCACCCACGAACTCAGTCCATTATCCGCCTCTCCACCTGCTTCCCTCCGAGTTCCCACAATGATGCAGCCACCCTGCATGACACGCCCAATCCTCTTTCCTTCTCCATTAACAATTAACAACCTTCCTCATGTCAGGATGAAAAAAGACAGATACAAATACACAGCCGAAAAATAAACAAATACTAAAACATTCTCAAAATCACAACCAATCTTCTCTCTCTCCACTTTTCTCTGTACATCTTTAACATTCTCTCTCTCTCTCTCTCTCTCTCTCTCTCTCTCTCTCTCTCTCTCTCTCTCTCTCTCTCTCTCTCTCTCTCTCTCTCTCTCTCTCTCTCGCACTCTCTCCCTCTCCCCGCTCCTATTTCCCAGCCCCCTCCTCCTCCTCCTCCTCCTCCTCCTCCTCCTCCGTGACTCATTCCGCGCTCAGATTTCCCACTGACGATGCCGATGTCACATGTCTATGTCGAAGCTTATTATTCCACAGTCTCTAATTATATCTTTGTTTTCAGCTATCTGTCTCTTCCCTTTCGTTTTTTTATCGTTTGTATATACTAGAAGGTTTACTTAACAGATCACTCCCAAGATTTCTCCCAATCCCCCCCCCCCCTCCAAAAAAAATAGAGTGAATAACAATGAAATGCAAGCATCACTCTTCTTAATAACGTAAATATGAAGAATTACGACAAGAACCGGAGAGGAATAGAGAGAAGAAGAACAAAAGACTAAAAAAGGTGTGTGAAGGTGAGCTACCTCCCTTGCATGACAGTCGCATGGGAAGGTCAGGGACAATATCGCAGCCAATATTGACATGATGAACCATGATTCAGAGAAATCACGGAGGAGGGAGTAAGGGAGGGGGGAAAAGGAGAATGAGAGGCAGGGAGAAGGAAGGTAAGAAGAAAGGAAGGGGGAAAAGGAGAATGAGAGGCAGGGAGAGGGAGGTAAGAAGAAAGGAAGGGGGAAAAAGAGAATGAGAGGGAATGAGGAGAGGAGGAAGGGGGAGAGTGACGGAGGAAGGAAGGGAGGAAAGAGGAGAGGAAGGGAAGGAAGTAGGGAGAATAGATGGGAGAAGGAGATGGGGAAGAGGAAATGCGTGTAACAGCAAGAGGAGGCGAGTGCAAAGAGGAAAAAATGAAGAGGGATGACATGAGACATGAGACAAGAGGAGAAGAGAGAAACAAAGAATAAAGAATTGTAGGAAATCAGGAAGGGAGAGAAAGGGAGACGGAAAGAGGGAAGGGAGGAGAGAGAGGGAGAAGGAAAAAGAGAGAGGAAGTGGGGGAGGAAGGGAGAGAGGGAGAGGGAAAGAGAGAGGAAGGGGGGGGGGAGGAAGGGAGAGAGGGGGAGGGAAAGAGAGAGGAAGGGGAGGAGGAAGGGAGAGAAAGAGGGGGAGGCAGGTGGTAGTGTGACATCACCAGCCGACACTTGGTCGTGGACTCGCATACCAACAGCCAGCGCTGCCAACACAGCACGCCTCCCACCTGACACAAAGGTACCAACGCCATTTGCAGAAAGGGAAAGGACTGAGGCCGCAGGAAGGGAGGGAAGGGGAAAAGGAGGAGGGCGAGGTCGTGGACAGGATGATGGAGGAGCAGAAGCGGTGAGGAGGAGGAGAAAAAGGAGGAAGAGGGGGAGGACAAAGAGGGAGTAAAGTGGGGGAGTGAAAGAGAGAGAGAAATAGGGAGGGAGGGAGGGAGGGAGGGAGGGCGGGAGGGAGGGAGGGAGGGAGGGAGGGAGAGAGGGAGAGAGAGAGAGAGAGAGAGAGAGAGAGAGAGAGAGAGAGAGAGAGAGAGAGAGAGAGAGAGAGAGGGGGGGGGAGACGAACCACAAACACTTTTCACTCAAAGTGACCACCCTCTTCGGAATACATTGGTTTCCTAACCGCGTTCACATGTTGCCATGACTGACGTCACGACTAACAACCCAAACTCGTTAAACCGAAACCAGCATACGCAGAACATAATAAAAGAGCACGCACGGCAACCCGATTCAGTCTCCAGCGCACGAAAACAAGCAACAATGCAATTGCAGAGAACGGACAATTAGCGTCGGACAATCAGCGCAGCTTGTCGAGCCACTTTCCAGGGAGCTTCACGCCGGTGGACACAGAACTTGAAAGTAAGCTCTGTTGCGAGCCAAGTTCTCCTTCTACCTTTCCTTTTTTTACGCGCTGCTTTCTTCTAATTCTCCCTTCCACCGCGAACAAAAACAAAATAAATTGAAACAATATAAGACATCCAGGAATAATGAAAACCAAGAAGAATAGTCCGGGTAGCAGTTTCCAAGACGCGACATCGACACTCGAAATCAAATACGTCACAGAGAGTTTACACCGAGCAAAGCCTCCGTTTTTTTTGTCGTTTTTTGTACTCTTTTTTTTTCCCTAGTCGTATTTCGTTGCTTCTTTCAATATCTCTTTTTAAGCTTTCACGAGAAGAGAGATTTAAAAAAAAAGGTCTATAATTTCGGATAATGCGGTTCGTGGGATTGTGATCGAATTACCTGAGAGATAAATGGAGGACGAACAGCAATCATGCACAAAATTAGAGGTAATGAGAAATGAGGATAAGGGGGGGGGGGTCGGAGTGCTGGTAGGGCGGTGAAAGGAGGAATGGTGGGGAGGCAAAGGGAGGAAAAGAGAGGGGAGGAGAGAAAAGGAGACGAGTGGGGAAGGGGAAGAGAAAGAGAAAGAGAAAGAGAGAGAGAGAAACAGAGCAAGGGAGAGAGAAAAAGAGCAAGAGAGAGAGAGACAGAGCAAGAGAGAGAGACACAGAGAGAGAGAGAGAAACAGAGCAAGAGAGAGAGAGAGAGAGAGAGAGAGAGAGAGAGAGAGAGAGAGAGAGAGAGAGAGAGAGAGAGAGAGAGAGAGAGAGAGAATGAATTAATAAATGTTCTACAAGTGAAAACGGACGACAGAAGCATCCCCACAAAATGGCATCATCAAATTTTCTAACAGCGAGAGAAAGAGAGACCCCCCCCCCCCTACAAAAAAAAATCAAATTGATCACGTTCTCTCTGGAAACGAAAGTGTTCCTCAACCGCGCGTGCCGATTCTGCCACTGGCGCCGCTACCGCTACCGCCCGACCGCCATTCTCTCTCCCCGGAAATCGGAACTCTTTTTTGAATATCATTTTCTTCGTCCTATTTACATACTCTTCTTCCCCTCCCCCCTCCAAAATCTCGCGACATAGTCTGTTGGAATCCGCGCGAATCTGTGAACATTTGCTTCCGGATTCCAATGACATTTCGTACCAGGAAGTTTGGGAGAGAACAGAGGAAGGGGGAAGTAGGAAAGAGGAAGGAGGAAGAGGAGATGGAGGAAGAAAGGGAAAGAGGAAGGGGGAAAAGGGGGAGGGGGTTGGGGGAAGGAGATGGAGGAGGAAGAAAGAGGAAGGAGGGGGTGGAAGGAGGAGGAAGGAGGAGGAAGGAGGAGGAAGGAGGAAGGAGGAGGAGGGAGGAGGAGGGAGGAGGAGGAAGGAGGAGGAGGGAGGAAGGTAAGTAGGTAAGGAGGGGAAGGAGGTAAGGAGGAGGAGGAGGCGGCGGCAAGGAGCATGCATGATGACTAGACATGAGGAAGAAAATAGATCTGTGTTTCTGAGGCTCTCGCTGGATGGATGAGTGGACTGGTGGTTTGTTGGTTGGGTGTGTGGGCGGGGGTAAATGGATGGATAGATTAATGATGGATGGATGGAAGTATTAATCAATGGGTGACCGGATGAACGTGAAACATAAATAGGATGATCCAGTGAACAGACAGATGGATGGCAGGACGGAAATATTCCCCATCTAAAGTACCAAGTCGACGGAACCCAATGCCACTGGACGAGAAAGAAGCCAACCAAGACTCCTTGCCCTTGTTCCCCCGTTCATACCGGGTGGAAACAACCAATTTCCTCCCAACCGGATGTTTACCGAAACCAGTTCGAGCAGCTATTCGGGTCAGCGGGGGGGGGGGGGGGGGCACCGACTTACAGCATACCAAATAAAAAACTATATATATATGGATACGAAAACCCCGATGGCCGTAGAGTTCTCATGATTACAGCGGTACCGTCGGAAAATCCTTCTACGGGTGCTAAACCTTCCCATCGGAAGAATACTGAACGCAGCGAGACCTTTGAATCGCACACTGAGACCCAGCGAGACCTTTGAATCGCGCGTTGAGATCCAGAGAGACCTTTGCATCGCACGTTGAGATCCAGAGAGACCTTTGCATCGCACGTTGTGATTCAGAGAGACCTTTGCATCGCACACTGAGACCCAGCGAGACCTTTGAATCGCGCGTTGAGATCCAGAGAGACCTTTGCGTCGCACACTGAGACCCAGCGAGACCTTTGAATCGCGCGTTGAGATCCAGAGAGACCTTTGCATCGCGCACTGAGACCCAGATAGACTTTTGAATCGCGCATTGAGACCCAATGAGACCTTTAAAACGCTAATCAAGTTCACATAAGAGCAATTACAACAATAATAAACACAATAGACCAATACGCGAGTCTAAACCCCGTAAAACATCAGGTGAACTAGATATGGCCTGCAGGCGTCATGCAGCCTGCAGTTCTAAGTGGTTTGGGGGATATGGGGAGAGGGGGAAGGAGAGGGGGAGGGAGGATGTAGAGGGAGGTAGGATGGGGTGGGGGCGAAGTGGAGGAAGGGGAGGGGGGAGGAGTAAGGGGGAGGGAGGAGGGAAGAGGGAGGTGGGAGAGTGGGGGAAACCTGGAGCAAAGCGTGGAGGCGGTTCGCTGACCCCACCACCGTTATTTCCGCCGTGACCACCTTCACGCCAAGCTCTCCTCCGCGCCTATCGCAACCCCTCCGCCCATCTCTGCCTTGGTCGATATGTTTTTTTGGCGTATCCTAATGTACGCAAATATATATATAAATACAAGTGATCAACTATCTCGAAAAAGTTAGTCATCGGAGGACTTAAACATACATGTTATGCACGTGACCGGAAATAAGGAACAGCGTTGAATAGTGACAACTGAAAACAACAACAATAACACTTTCACTGTCCACATACGTACATAAATATATACACATGTAAATAAACACACACGCAACTCTTCCGAATCTAACTGAACCTAACTCCTCCCCACACAAAAAGATAAACAGGTGGAAGAGACAGATAATTGTCGCGTCTTACGAAATTGACGGAACAAACCGTTTCAACGTCACGCACCGGCCCCGTCGACGTAAAAACAGTCTTACGTCACGTAGCCACATGCATGCAAATCCTCTCTTACTACCTGTGGTGGGAAGAACCTTAGCTGTAAACACGAAGTCCGTGTCAGCAAACAATATGTTACCGGTTGACAAAAAACAAATAATAATAATAATAATAATAATAATAATAGTAATAATAGTAATTATCATTGTCATTATTGCCGTTTAATTGTTATCATCATCATTATTATTATAATTATTATTATAGTAACAGCAATGATATGAGGACAGTGTTATGATGATGATATATATATATATAATACGATATACGATATATGATGCTGCGGAAGACGAAAGACGACGCAAGTATAAAAACTACAGTCCCTGATGACGTCACTGGAGCTTGCCATGACGACCTTGAAGGTCAGGCGCGTATTAATCCGGTCACGACCACGGATGCCCCCGTTCATCTGGAGCCGAAGACCTACACCGACAACAACGACAGCGGGTGTGATCAGACGGTGACCTGTTTCATCTTCTGCGGTTCATCTCGTCTGCGATTTCTCTCTCTCTCTCTCTCTCTCTCTCTCTCTCTCTCTCTCTCTCTCTCCGCTCCCCCTCTCAACCTCGCCCCTACTCCCCCTCCCCACTCAACCCCTCCCACTTTTCAACGTCTCCGCGCATGCTCTTTGACACAGACTCCATTAGGTTTAATTGCATTCGCCGATGCCAAATTGTGCTTTTATCATCATCACTCCCCACAAATAGGTGAACTTGAGGGAATGTCTCGGTTTTAAAATCTCAACATATAGCATGTCAAATCTAAGTGATCTTACACAAGCTTAGACGTTCATTCAGAAGCAGAGTTGATTTCGAAGTATCACTAACAAGATCCCCCGCGTAAAAATAAACTGAAATCGAACTAGTCAGCCGAAAAAAGGCTGTACTCTTAACCTCTTGAAGAGCCGAAGCAAGACGAGTATAATTACAGAAGCCACAAAGAGAGACGAGGAGAACGAAAATAGCGAGACAGGGATGCATATCTGGCGGAAGAAGCCAAATAAAGAATGATATTTACGTATGCGTTTCACCCAAGCCTTTCATCATCATCGCCTATGCCAATAGCATAATTCCTATTCATCTCTCTCCCTCTCTCCCTCGCTTCCCCGTGCCATCTCCACCCCTAAAGCCACGTAACACCCTCACAACCATTACCCCACCCACTCCACCCGCCCTAATCTCCGCACCACCTGACCGGGGGCGACCGTGGAGAAGGCGCCGGGGATGAGTCGGATTACCATCAATTTGCATCTTACGGATAGTGACGGAAAGGTTCGCTCGGCGTCCTTATGGGTGAGGGATGTATGCTGTACATCCTTCATATACAAGTGCCTTCGCCTCGGTCTTACTCCTACCCCAACCCCCCCAACCCTATCCTCCTCGCCTGGCCGCTCATTCACTGGACAACTGACTTTCACTTATTCACTGACCGCTCATTCAATAGCTCGTCGCCAGACAAATAAGGTTCTCTTGTTTAGGTTTTCAGATGACTGGGCCCGATAAAGCACAGCGGATCAGTCTATAATACTAACGATTACCATTGGGAATTCTCTTATCCTAAATAAAAAAAAGACATGTATATTTCAAAACCATGGTTTTATATCTAATAATGAAAATATCGTCTTATACACATCTTCCCACAGTGCCTTCCCCATAGTACTTTAATATTCAAGAATGGTAACGATCTAAACACGCGTATCAATTATCCAAAGGGCGAGATATGGGTGAGCGAGAAAGGCGGTCCTTGGGCATCGGGGGAGCGTTACCCAGACGACCCAGCGCCTCAGGCAGTCAGCTGATGAAAGTAAACACAACCGGCGGTGGCGGAACGGGAGATGACCACACCATATGAGAGATCAACCCTCAATTTTATTCGTATGTTCGCCTGTAATGTAGGTTATTCTGGTACGTCACTGTGCTTTAAGGCGTGAATAATCGAGATAGCTAAGTGATTGCAGCAAGAAGAGCTTATCGAAGGCGTAATTGATCGCCACGCCCCTTCCATTATTCTACGGGACACCTGCCTGCCTAGACCACCTCGCACGGGTCCTACATGACTGAGCACTGAATCACTTCTACGCACTACACAATGCCCATATTCAGATCACGTTCTCAACATGATAATGTAGGGTAGAGTGATTTTGTAAATATTGGACTACCTGCCACAAAACAACAATGTACCGCCCCTTACAAACGCTAAATCACTCACCAAGTGCTGCTTCGCCATCACTTACAGGCAAAGTCATACCCCTTTTAAAAGTACGGTAATAAAAATAATTACTTCATACGGCCGGGTACTTGAATCTACTACGGAACGCTTAGTAAATATATC
>BOPN01002418.1:185000-192500 GCA_017312705.2 Penaeus japonicus
CCGCCAAACATTGCCCTTGTACTTATCGAACTCGACTCTAGCCCCTGGAAAACCGCGGTAATTACAGCTGATGGCTGCAGGTGCGCTTGGCCTTTCCCTGGCGGAGGAGGCGGTGGAGGCGGAGGCGTTGCACCTACACCCAGAAGGAGCCTTGACGTCGCGCGGGGGCAGCCCTCGAACCCCCACGCTCCCTCCTCCCACGGCTGGAGAGCGAACACAACCTCCGCAAAAATACTTCTGAATCCTCTGCTGGGATTGTAACCTCGGACGATTTCCTAATCATAGCCTGCGACTGCGAAATATGCACACGCCCAGCGATGACATGGGTATGCATGAAGGGTATACATTATGATGCTTCCCTCAAGGTGAAGTTATTAGAGAAGGAAAAGAAAAAATTCCACCCGCAAAAATGAGCCGCATTTGCCACGGTGATGCCAAAGGCATACTTAATACGACGAGGCAAAACCTCTCGAAAAGTGGCATGGCGTTGTACTGTAATAATCCGCCTCGAGTCTCCTAAACCATCTTGAATTACCACAAACATTAATCTCCAGCAGGGACAAGTTTGCCGCAAACCTTGACATTCTTGCTCATCATAAGAACGTGGGCGTTTCTTCTACACGGGGAGGATGGCATGATATTAAGAGCGGACGTGAAAATGGCATGACGGCACAGATAGAATAGGAGACACATATCCTCATGACCTTATACAACCACCATACCACAAAGCCACCCACAAAGACGCCCACAAAAGCCACTCAAAGAGGCATGTGTCACTTGTCGCCACGCCACACACCATACCACGCAAACACACACGCACACCCCTCTTCCCACCATAGCCTACATTAACCTTTTCAGTGTGATGAAGAGTTACGACACTCGGATTTGATGACTGACGCACCTCCCAAGACAGATTCGTTGTCCTTAAAAGTCGAAACCTTTACTACGTGTCTCAACCCTACATACTTGACTTGTAAATAACGTCATATGTACACGAAGCACAGCCCTACCGCTACGTTTCTGACTCTGAGAATGTCAATCTGGTATTCGATCTAAAAAAGGGATCAGAGTAAAAAGACAACGGGTTTAGATGCAAATAGGAAAAAGATTCGAGAAGGAGATCGAGAAAGTACCCCCGAATCGGCATTAACATATCCGAGATTCTTGTCTTCTGGTGCACGTCTACCAACACACCAACGCGACACATATGTATGCACCCTGATTGCGAACAAGGTCACAGCTCCCTTCTCCTTCTTTATAACCTCTTCTCTCTATTATTTACCATCGTCCTTTCTCTTTCTCCCTTCCAAAGATGAATATTTATCCTTGATCTTTCACGTCAAACATTGACCGTCTATTCTATACTGACGTAATAATGACATGTTCGAGCAGGTGGGCAAACGAGAAACCAGAAGCGCTATCGATGCGAACACGTGCGAATAATTACCTCTAATTAAATCTAAAATATTGTACAGGTGTGTCTGCGTCCTCACTGGTCGCTTCCTCCTCGCTGCGGACCGTATACAACTCCCCCATACTTTACACCTGTTCTCCGCCCTTCCGCCTGGGCTACAGGCAAATGAATAGGCATTTCATTAAACATGTCCTCTATCTTGCTATGGTCAGCTATCTCTGTTCCTCTAACAAAGCCTGGGGTCATGGGGTCCATTGAAGTTCCACACCCTACTTCGCTGTTATTCGTACAGCTCAGGTTGCACTTTTGCAGAACACATATACAAAAAGAATTCCGTCCTGTAAACGTTAGCCGCCGAGAATGATATTAACTCCAAGACACAACGAAGGTGTCCTCTAGTAGGCATATCAGCTACAGACGATGTCATTACAGCGCCCGGTACCGACCTGTACCTCTCAGATGCATCTTTCCAACGCGCTGCCCTTGCCTTACACGGCCGCGAGGACTACACGGAGAGGTTATCTGGAAGGACTTTGTAAGGGATCTGTAAGTCACCAGCAAGTCCGTGTCCGATAAACGTCCAACAAAAGAGAAGTCACAGCCAGTCAGCTATCTCCCCTCCTCCCTCGCCTCCCTCGCCTCCCTCGCCTGCCTCCCTTCCTTCGAACAGTGGGTGGCCCAGGGCATCGCGGGGCGGCAACGACCGGGCTTCCCTGGGGTCAATGTTACCCCCGGGAGTGAAATGCAGACCACTCGGGGTACGCAGCATCCCACAGGGCATTAATCTCGCCTTCTGGGCCCTCCTTCGCCTCGGGGAGGAAGGCGGATGACAGGCATTGACAGCGCTTCGGAGGAAATGATACGAGTGTGAAAAACACCCACGAATGCCTCGGGTTATAATCAAGCACTGTAAAGAACTGATCGCACGTCTGGCAAGTCATTCTTGGCTAGAGTTATGCAAGAATAGTAATTGTCTGTAAGTCTTTGTTGATAAGATAATGAGATATTATAATGGGTACGCCATTAACGGGGGAAAAATCGAAGTGACTTTCTTAAAATAGTTATTATTACGAGCCACAATCAGTCACAGTCAAGGAAAATCATGCAGCGCGAGTGATGCTAATGGGAAAAAAATATTACTCTCCCAATTAGCATTATGTACGGGTATTATGTGAGGTATATTAACCATACAGAATATCCGCAGAACACAGATAATTAAGGCTTTCTGAAAATGTTCCTAAAAAGAAGTACCTCGGGAAGGCATCTCTCAGATTTATTTTGAAGAGCCATTTTCGAGAGAAGTGCATCTTACTGTCTCTTGAGAATAAATCTCTCTCAAAACGTCTCTCTTCTCACAATAAATACCTCTGAAATTGCTTCTCTTCAAAATAAATCTCTCTCAAAATTTCTCTTCAAAGTAAGTCTCTCTTCAAACTTAATCTGTCAAAATCTTTTTCTTCAGAATGAATCTCTCAAAATGTCTTTCTTTAAAACGAATCTCTCTCAAAATGTCTCTCATGAAAATATATCTCTCTGAAATATGTACTTCCCATAAAAATGTTCTTCCCCCTAAGATGTATCTCTCCAGGCCTCCAGAGCAAGTCCGCGGTCGGGGCGAGCGCCAGCCGGGACTCCACCCTCCATTCCCGTTCATAAAACGTTTTCGAGCCGAGCGCATACCCGTAGGCGATACTACTGGTGCATGGAAAACTAGCGTCTCTTGTAATCGGAGTATCGCATGAGACCCTGTTGCATGATTCCCGTGATTCCTTCACAACCTACCATGCCCCATGCCCACCCACGGCCCCCTGAGAGCGACCCCCCCCATCCTTAATGGCATCTCGATCGCGGTACATCTCTCTCGATTGGGCGGCGGCCGTCCATCGAAGAGGAACTCATATCTATTTCTGTAGAGGGAATAAGAGAAAGTGCGGCAGAACCAGCCTACCCACGCCCTTCGGAGCCAGCGTGGGCGCGGGTCGACTGTGGGCGGAGGAGCCATATAAGGCGAAAGGTAAGCAGAGCGGGCAGACTTCGCACCACCTGGACATGCTTCCCACACGTTTTCGGGGCAGAGTACACCCGTCGGTGCCACAGCGGTAGGGCATGGGCAGGCACACGCGCGACGAACTTGCGTAACTCGAGTATGCAATTCAATTAGAAAAAGAGGCTTTAGAATCAAGTTTCCTTTAATTAAATCACTCACAAGATGTACTCGTTTTTTTAGCCATTAGGTATTTAATTTGTTTTTAGAAAGGAGAGCGTGTTTAACCGAGTCAGTGAATCAGAAGAAAAATAGAGAATACAACCATCAATCTCCAGGCAATAATGAATATATTGTAATTCATTTGCAAAAGGAAATGCCTCACAGATACAAAAGTCTACGGTAACACATCGCCCGAGTTCGCAACATCCCTTTCACTCATCGATCTTTTCTTCTCTTCAAAAGCTAGAAAGAAAAATCTAGCACACCTCCCCCAGGACTTTCACAAACTCCAAACGAACGAAATATATCGTTAACATTAATGCCTTAGTCCACAAAGAAAAGTGATCTCGTTGACAGGAAAAAAAACTATTAGTTTCTAGATCAAACTAATTTATCGTTGCCACATAAATATTACCTTCTAACATCATCACAGAGCTGCTATATTCTACTGCCAGAGATTCAATTAACAGTTGTGTGACTATAATTATTCAAGCTGACAATGAGAAAGGTTGCAGTAAGAGAATGAACGGGGTATCATAGAATGAAGTTCAAAAATCAATTATAAACTAGCACAGCGTTTTAGAAATGAGCAAAGACTTAAAATAAGGAAGAAATACAACAATTAACGTCAAAGAAAGTCACAATAATCAAACTACGACAATTTAATAAATTCGAAATAGACTCCTTAGTATTAGCTCAATTAATAGGATACTGAAACCACGAAAATCGAATCCGATTCAGGGACAGCTCAACGATCTTAAACAAAAAATGTAAGAAAAATTAAACCACACAGATATTCCTCAAAGAAAAGTGAAAAATGAAAAACGCCTTATGAAAAATAATAACAAATGAAATAGCGTAAAAGCACCGTAATAGAAAAAGGATCGCAAATCGCAGACTGAGAGAAAACAAGAGCCGACTGCTAAGCGTTCTGGGGAGGACGACGAGGCGAGCGGCAACAAAAACGCCAGAGGAAGGGCGTGTCGCACCGGCAGGGGAGGGAGGCGGCGGCGCGACAGCGGTGGCGGCGGCGGCAGATAGATAGATAGCTTCACACGGGGGCGTTTAAATCCCCGCGCACGCAAATCTACGCGGGAATATGCGCGTGGGAAGATAAACATCACGCGAGCGCACTATTTTTCTTTATTTCTCCCTTTCTTTTGTCTTCGTTTCCTTCCCTCTCTCACTACCTGTCATTCTGGCACACGCACGAACTCACACACACACATACATATATATATGTGCATATATATCATCTCAAGGCTACCACAACGTAAGAAAACAAATTTCCTCATGACAATTGGAGAATTTCTGCTTCCCATTATCGCGGCAGCAAGACCATGACAGTCAGAAAAGAATTCTACCCCCTTCCCCTCCCATGAACAGCAATCCAGTAATTACAAGAGGGAAATAAAGACCACAACCCCTCTCTCCCCTCTCCCTTCCCCTACCCCTTCTCCCCTTCACACGCGTCCCTAATATGTCAAATTTGTCACAGTTCCTCGTCGGGAAAGGACTGCATTGTGATTATGCCTGCGCCTGCCTAGGCCGTTCTCGTTCACCGTCATTAGGCTCGCTGTCCCACGCTCTCCGCCGCCACCTTCGTCACCTCAATGTCAGGTATTTACTCTTATAATTCTGGCTTCTTCCATCTTCCGCATCTCAATGAACGAAAAAAATATGGAAGAAATTCCTTATAGATATTTTCAACAACTGTCTACTAAGGCTAGTCATGGCTATGTCCTATTTCGTGCGGCACTAATTTCACATTCGGAAATTAATAATGCATGAGCAAAACAAAACAAAAAAAATCTGATAAACTTAATACTTGGTTCTTGGATAATTCCTGTAGAGTGGACAAGGAAAAAATACTGAAGAAACGAGAGGCACTGAAGGCTACTTCTACTTTATCCCCTCTGCCTCCCCCACTTCCCCATCCACTAACCTCTCCTTTCTCCCATTCCCGTTCCTTCACCCTCCCTCTTCTCCCTTTGCTCTTCATTCCATTATCCTTTTTCCATGTCCATTCTCTCTTCTTCTCTTCGATCCCTTTCCCCTTCCCTTTTCTTTTTCCTTTTTTTTCCTTTCAACTTCCCCTTTTCTCCCATTCCTTGTTACACTCTCTTCCTTCTCCTTCCCCCTCCCCGTTACCATTGCAAAGCCAAGTACCCAGAACCCTAAAGACCATCTCCGGGAAAACTCGTAGCCTACAACCATGCAACGCGGCCAGGTCAAGGCAGCGGCGACTTCGTAACTCCGTCCTTCATTCGCGCCTTGTAATTTCGACGGACCTCCACCTTCCCCCGCCGCCCCTTGTAATTGCAGGCACCGCGAGTGTCATGCTGTCGCCGTAGCCATTCGTGTGTTACTACCCCTACCCCTTCCCCTTCCCTTCCCCCCGCCCTTTCCCGCCCACGCCCTGGCCAGCCTCGTGGGCGCAGAGCATGGAGATTGACGTCCTCAAACATGACAGGTCATTTTCTCGCTCATCGACACGGCTCTTGATCCGATTAACAATCTCTCTTGGGCGACGAGCTAATCAAAGTAGTTCTTTTGTAATCGTTGTTTTGAATGAAGATAACGACAATAACATTCAGAGTTATGAGAGTTGTGGCTATACTAATAATGCTACCGAACAAAATAAATTTAGAAGACATTGGAAAATATTTACGTTATCATTGTATATTAATCAATAATTATAATCCATCTACGCCTGAACGCTGCCCTTATAATTCAAATCATTGTAATCATCTGTCCAATCTCTCGGTCTCCTATATACGATCACTCGATTTAATCACCGACGGCGTCAGTTACTGATGATCCCTGTAGCTCAGACTGAATTAAGAATCTGTGTTAGTGTTACGTCACGTGGCAAAATAATCTAGCCCTCGAGCGTCCCTTCTAATTCTCCCTTTCCTAGTTCTCTACCCCATTCTTCCTCTCCCCTTTACCTTCGTTTTTCTTCTTCTCCCTCTTTCCCTCTCCCTCTTCCACTCGTTACATGCTTCAAGACCTCCGCCTCGTGACGAAATCGCCCGGGAGAAGTGAGCAGCAAGAATGGAACTTCCTTCATCCATCTCGAATCATGACGTCATTCTTGTACTTTCCATCCTCCATCCTTCTTTTTTCCCCATCTCGAATCATAAGGCCATTCTCGTCCTTTCCTTTCCCACTTCCTTCCTGCTCAATGCCGATTCACATACTTTCCATGGCATCCTTTCCTTCCCAGACATAGGCCTTCTTCGTCCTTTACGACCATGACGTCATCTTGTACTTTCTCGTCGGCCCGATATCCCTTACGACTATGACGTCATCCCTACATTCTATGACGTCATTTCTACTACTAAGTCGTCCGCCTTGCTCTTGAACAATGTCATCATTACAAGCATCCTTTCCACGGATGTTCTTAGTTTTCCGATAATACTATCCCATCCTTTTTTTTAATTTAAAAATAATAATCAGATCATCACACCATCCTCATCTACAAGCATGGCGTCATTTCTTTCTGATCAATGACGTAACCATGACGTCATCCGATCGACACGTCACGGAGAGCGGCGGAGAGGAAGACCAGCGGTTAGGCAAGACGATAGATCCCCCGAGTCTTGCTATCCCAGCTGTAGCAGACCCTATCCCCTCTCACCTCCCGCCCGTCCCTCGTAAAAAAGGTCTTTCGCAAGAAGACGTTGCTCACCGTGTCCCTCTACAGTACTGCGAGTTTTATCTTTTAAATCATTATCTGCGTTTCTCGTTTTTCGTTGCCTTTCGAATGTTTATGAGCAGGGAGATGTCAGATACTTGAATTTTAATTTTATAACGGATTTATAGTATGTCTCGCTCTTTTCCTCTTCTTCGCTCCTTTCCTCTCTCAGTCAGTCAG
>BOPN01002418.1:205000-207500 GCA_017312705.2 Penaeus japonicus
AAAGAAAATCGATATTAAATGAAGACCATATGCTATCTGACTATATCCTCAAGTGGTAAAGACGTGAAAGATCAACTGAAACAACAATGCTTTAAAGGAAAATCAGAAATTGGCAACTTTCTATATCGAAAAAGTCTACGGGAATCACACATATATTTCCTTTCCCTCTTGCCGCCTTCCGCTCTCTCTCTGTGTCTCTCTCTGTCTCTCTCTCCCCATCCTCTTCTCGGAACTCACTCCATTGCCTTCTCCTAGTCGCGTTTTCCCTTTCCAATCACTCACTCCTTCCAATCTCAGCCAACAACAATACAAGGTCCATTCCCTCCACACTTTCTTCACACGAGACTGTGTCAAGTACAGTAAGAAAAGCATATACTTAACTATCTATGTCAGAGATAAACGCACGCGATATGCTTGACAGATTCCCCTTCTCTCTCTCCCTTAGCAGCGAGATAAAAAGCATAAGTATTCAAGTCAGAGCAAAGTCCGGATCTATCGTTATTCGAATCAATTCTCTTCTCTTCATTTTACTTTTATATCTATTTTTACCGGTTCTTCCGTTTCGCTTATTCCCTTTTCCTTCGTCGTCTCTTCTTTCATTCCCGACTTCCTGACTTCCCTTTCCGCCGTCTCCCTGTCTCTTCATTTTCATTAAAATCCCTCTTTTCACCTCCGCTTCCTGTCCCTCCCCCCTACCCCCTCTCATCCCCTCCCTGCGGCCTAACGCCCCCGTATTGACAAGGTAAACTTAGAGCGTCCGCCCTTGCTACCGTATTACGCCCATCCTACTTTTTTATTTATATTTTTTATAAGTACATACATAAAATGACGTGACCTTTCATTTCATCCAATTTTCAATTTTCATTTACATATTAACTGATATTTGAGAGACAGCTGTTATGTAGTGGGGAGGGGGGGGGGCGGAACATCTCCTCACCTGTGTCCCCATTAGCCCACACAACATAGAATACCCCAATCCCTATTGGCTCACACCCTAAACATACCCACAACTCTTGGCCACTACCTGTACCCCCCCCCCCCCTCCCACCTAAACTTTTATCTTTAACGCCCCCTCATCCCCTGTGACCACCCAGCGGAAATTATCATAACGCCCTACAGATTGAAGAGCCCCGATTAACCTCGCCGCCCCTTTGCCTAATGGACTGGAATACGTGGGCGTGGCTAATGAACTTGCTTTGGCGCCACGCCCACTTCGCATACCCCCTTCCCCCACCTCTAATACATATATACATACATACATACATACATACATACATACATACATACATACATACACGTGCACAAACGCGCGCGCGCACGCACACACAACCACAACCACACACACACACACACACACACACACACACACACACACACACACACACACACACACACACACACACACACACACACACACACACACACACCTATACACTCATATACACTCATATACACTCACTCACACATTCATTCCATTACACTCTGAGAGGCGAAGTAAGCCCGAGCGGAGGAGGGGGTAAAGAGGCGGAGGGGGAGGGCCGTCTAACACCCTCCCCCTCCCCCTCCCCCCGTCCCAGCGAAGCGGCGACGGGGCCTAAGGCGAGGAATCACCCCCACATCACCAATTATCGCCGGCAAGTGAGTCGATGAATACGTAATGAGAAACCGTCACTCAGGCAGACGCAGGTCCCGCACTCATAAATCACGCCGCACTCACACTCCGGGTCTCCCGCGGCCGCCAAAACTCTCTCGAGAGAGAGCGGAAAGGCGACGGGGAGGGAAAGAGGGAGGGAGAGTGGGAGGAAAAGAGGATGGGAGGAAGGGAGTAGGGGATTAAGGGAGAAAGGGAGGGAGGGAGGGAGGGAGGGAGAAATGGAGGGAAGGAAGGAAGGAGGGAGAGAGGGAGAGAGGGAGAGAGGGAGAGAGAGACTTTTTTTGACTTTAGAGAGAGAGAGAGAGAGAGAGAGAGAGAGAGAGAGAGAGAGAGAGAGAGAGAGAGAGAGAGGAGATGGATCTGAAGGAAACAAAAAAAGGCTACCAATGAAACAAACAAACAAGCCGATGGACAAGGGAGAAGCCAAGATCTGGGTTGTTGTCGCGACGTCGACCGTCCGTCACTCACACACCGGGAGGGAGGGAGGGGGCCACGCCTGTCACTCTCAAGAGCCTTTAACCCTTCCATGCACCATCACACTTCTCTCGTTCTCGTCCACATCATCATCCCTAGCGCCCCCACTCCCTATTTACACAACTGCACAACCATGATTGATATATATATATATATATATATATATATATATATATATATATATAGCTTCGTCTACCACAAAAGCCTACTGTGCCTCTTCACTACCTCAATACAACCACTTGTCCTGCTAGATATTTTCCTTCACTCTGCTAACCTATCCCTTAAAACCACAACTCAACCACTTCTACCCATCACATACCTTTTCCTACCGACCTAGCCTTCCGTAACCCTTCACTACCACAACTCTTCCAC
>BOPN01002418.1:210000-212397 GCA_017312705.2 Penaeus japonicus
TGATTTGTTTGGATGCAACGGCCGCCCGGGGCGTGACGGAATGCGGCGGGGGCGCGAGTGGGCGCGTGGAGCTGGTCGCCTACACCTCCTCGTGTCGGCACGCCCGTAGTATCAGCTGGCAGAGCGTATTCAAACCCATGCCCACGCAAGCCCATATTAGGCCATAGCATGGGAGACATAGTGGAATACTACAGCGGCGTGGGCGAACCAAACCAACCTGTCCAAACGCCCACGCACGCGAGCCGCTCCGTCCAAACCTGTTTTGGCTCCGATTCGGGCGTCTTCCTGACCGTCCCCGCAGAGCCGTGGGAGCTGCGACAACCTCGGCTCCCCGACAGCCCTCGTCCATCACGCCCTCAGCCTATCTTATCCCCGCCGCGACCCGCCCTCTCCGCCTTATCCTCGCCCCTTCGCTATCCACCCTTACATCATGCCTGGGCGATGGGAAACGGGTGGCACACGCGTTCGCACCCCCCAGGCCGAGTGGAAACTTGCCCAGTTCCCTTGACGTCTTGTGGGCGGCGTGCATGTCACAGGGCGGCGTAGGAGACGGGCGCCGCAGCCTTGAGAGTGCCCACACAAGCGACCTTGAGGGGTACGATCGTCCTTGGCTCCGTCGAAAAAACCTAAAGCAAGAAGAGCTTTACCTCCTCGAAGACACTAATGCCTGACCTTCAACGAACTCCATTCTACCATTCTACCATTCTACCCTGACCAAGCATCCCCAGCCTCATCCCACCGATAAAAATCTCTTTAATTAGATACACTACAAAAGCCGACCCTCAACGTATGTGCACTAAAGATCCGCACATATATGGCTCCCTCCCCAAACACTGCTAATCACAGCTAACTCATGCCACCCACGTCACCCACGCTGACCCCATCCACAGCCAACCACTAATAAGGTCACAAGTACTTACACACATAGTGTTTACCCGCTACGCCTTCCTGCCTACCACAAATTTATGCCCGAAACCTCAAGGCTGTGTGCACGGAGGAGTCAAGCGAATTCAAACCAATCTGGCGTATTTCTCCTCTCCTCCTTGCTTTCCCTCCTGCGATATGAAGCGATCGAGTCCTACATTAAATCCTATGCAGTAATCATTCAAAACGGAGTTCTAAAAAAATCGGAAACGAAGTACACGATCACAGCATCCAGAGCATTAACATCGGTCGAGCATTCAAATTCATGATCACCAAAGCCTCCAAAAAGCAGCAGGCGTGACAGCTCGACCTTGAAGGCCGTGTTCAGCCCAGCTCCGTGAAGGAGACGCTCTTCACCTGATAAGGCGACATTCAATATAACATCCTGGCAGTCTCGTACGACGGAGCCCCAGCACATAAATCCCTGCTTGATCTCCAGTGCGATAAGAACCCCCAATCTTATTCGCGCCCCGTTCGCCATGTTTTCGTGACGATCCCGGGTTATCTGAGCTCGTACTCCAATGTAATTTTCGTTACTCAAGGTAATCTGTATGACAAGCTGGATCAGGAGTCCCGCAAGCATAGCCACGGCCGCCCGACGGGACGCTTCCACTAACAAGTGTTCCTCTACGTGGCTGCTTTACTGAAGGCCTCCTTACTCAGCTCATTAATAACTTTCAACATAATGTGACGAGTCAATATCACATCCTTCGTACACGAGTCACGAAGGCTGAATAGCAAGACCATTATCCATCCTTTATATTACTAACCCTGCCAAGATTTCAGGGAAAAAAAATATATAAATGCGTATTACATTGTGTATTCATAGACATGAGCGAGACAAAACAGTCTAGAGAAGTGATGACAAAGGCACGTGTACATCAAGCAGAGTAAAGCACCACAGGGCGCCGCCGCGAGACCCAAGGCCGCTGGGATGCTGCCTTAACCCAGCACACAAACACCAACGGACACTCCCACTGCTTCACCAAAGAGTTTCCTTCCAGCTAAGACCATTTATGCGGGACAAAGCCATCGGCCGTCCCAAGAGATAACAAAAAGACCAAAAAGTACACGTAAATGCGCACAATTTCCCCGTAGAACCGCCTCGCAAACAGCAACGACTCAGCGTTACATGGACATGACAACGCACGGTATCAACCCCAACCAAATAATATCAGACACACTGCCTTCGATGTTGTAATCAAGTGCTTCCATTTCATTAACTCGCTTCGGGATTAAGTCGGCTTTCAATTAGCGCCTTTAAATCCTTAATAACGCGTTATATTTTGGTTATGTCTTATCTCGGGTGTCGCCACGGAATCTTTAAGGTGGTCTTAACGGGGTTCACGAGAAGATAACGGCGCGAGGTGTTATTTCATTACGAGATATCTTTGTTTCCGTTGGCAGAGTGAGAGCGGTGGAGAGGGGGGAAGGGGGAGTAGGGGAGAAAGAGATGGAAGGGAGGAGGGGAGA
>BOPN01002419.1:7500-12500 GCA_017312705.2 Penaeus japonicus
CAAACACACACACACATTCATTTTCGAGATGTTTATAATACATAAATACTTTTCATTTCTTTACTATTATAGCTGACAATGTTGTGACGATCTCCAATACCAATCGGCTTTTATTTACACGTTTCCTTTTATACAAATTTTGTGTACGTTTTATAAGCATTTTACGAACATTTTGTACACTTTTTGTACACTTTTTTTTTTTTTTTTTTTTTTTTTTTTTTTTTTTTTTTTTTTTTAATCCCCTCCTTTCTTTCTCTCTCTCTCTCTCTCTCTCTCTCTCTCTCTCTCTCTCTCTCTCTCTCTCTCTCTCTCTCTCTCTCTCTCTCTCTCTCTCTCTCTCCCCCTCTTTCTCTCTCTCTCTCTCTCTCTCTCTCTCTCTCTCTCTCTCTCTCTCTCTCTCTCTCTCTCTCTCTCTCTCTCTCTCTCTCTCTCTCTCTCTCTCTCTCTCTCTCTCTCTCTCTCTCTCTCTCTCTCTCTCTCTCTCTCTCTCTCTCTCTCTCTCTCTCTCTCTCTCTCTCTCTCTCTCTCTCTCTCTCTCTCTCTCTCTCTCTCACTCTCTCTCTCTCTCTCTCTCTCTCTCTCTCTCTCCCCCCTCTTCTCTCTCTCTCTCTCTCTCTCTCTCTCTCTCTCTCTCTCTCTCTCTCTCTCTCTCTCTCTCTCTCTCTCTCTCTCTCTCTCTCTCTCTCTCTCTCTCTCTCTCTCTCTCTCTCTGTCCTTCTCTCCCTCCCCTCTTATCTCTCCCTCTTCCTCTCTCTCTCTCTCTCTCTCTCTCTCTCTCTCTCTCTCTCTCTCTCTCTCTCTCTCTCTCTCTCTCTCTCTCTCTCTCTCTCTCTCTCTCTCTCTCTCTCTCTCTCTCTCTCTCTCTCTCTCTCTTCCCCAATTCATATCTTACCCCATATATCCCTGATATGCACCATACCCTCGTCTACTACCAGGATCCTTATTGTGGGGTATAGGGTATAGTGTAGAGCGAAAGACATTTATCTAATATTAGATAAAAAAAAAAAAAATAAATAAAAAAAAATAAAAAAGTTACTTTTTCAGAAATATTAATAATAATATCTCATAAGTTAGGTTTTGAGAAATGCCGATCTAAATTGCTGCTGGTGATAAAAGACTTTATATTTTGCCTTTTTTCAGAAGATCGATTAAACCATATGCATTTTTCGATTTTAAAAAAATACCTAATACATTTTCTTTGGTATTCAAATTCAAAACCTTAGTCCTCACTAACATGAAATATACAAATAATTTACTTTTCGTCTATCATCAAAGCCCATGTCTTTTCTAGAAGTATTTACTTTATAATCAAAATACCGTTTATACATTTCGAAAACCACCTCTTTCTCTATAAGAAACAAAACAGTCGAATTGATATTGCATTAGAAGCATAATAAAAATAAAAATTAAAATTAAAAAATAAAAAATAAACATTCGACATCTCGACATCCTCCCCCCTCCCCCTTCCCCCTCCCCACTTTATACCCCCGCCCCTCCCCCCCCCAAAAAAAAAAAAAAACAATAAATAAACTGAAAATAAACAGAAAATACAATCGACAGAACATATGCGCAACGACAGAAGTGAAAATCAGATTGAAATGAACCGCCGGTGACAGAGACATGCAAAGTGACATTACTTAAGCTCTCCTTTGTAGTTGGAATCTTGTCAGATGTTAAGCCAAGATAAACAGCTTTACGTATTCTTGTGTATCGTTATTAATGGCAGTTCCTCTCTGTTGCTTTTATTGTTATCATTATTATTATAATAGCAGTTATCGTTTTTAGTATCCTTATTATTATCATTATCATTATCCTTGTTATTAGTATTACCACTACCATTATTATCATTATTATTATCATTATTACTATCATTGTTATCATTAATAGTAGTAGTAGTAGTAGTAGTAATATTATCAGTATCATCACTATTAGCAATACTATTACTGTTATCATTGTTATCCTCATAATTGCATTTTTTGTTATCATTATGATAATTTTTAGCATTGGCATTATTATTTTTATTATTGTTTTTTATATTATTCTTATCATTATTACTATAATCATTATTATTATCATCATTACCATTACCTTTTTTATCATTACTATCATCAATATTATCATTATCATCATTGGTCTCATAATTATCCTTTCTAGCTTTATTATTATTGTTATTGTCATTGTTATTTTTGTTATCATTATCATTATCACTACTATTATCATTATCATTATATCCTTATCCTCCTCTTATTCATCATCATCATTATTATAATCAGCTCAAATAATTATGAATGATATAAATAATAAAGATCATCATAATGATAACAAAAAATGCAATTATGAGGATAACTATGATAACGATAATAGCATTGCTAATAGTGATGATAATGATGATATTGCTACTACTACTATTAATTATAAAAAGAATAGTAATAATGATAATAATAATGATAATAATGATGGTGGTAATACTAATAACAAGGATAATTATAATGATAGTAATAATGATAATAATAATGATGATAATAATAGTGGTAATACTAATAACAAGGATAATGATAATGATAGTAATAATGATACTAAAAATGATAAAAATAATTTACGAATGATATAAACATTCGTAATTATTTGAGCTGAAGTAAGGAGGTATCAGCCTCATTAACACTAAATGCCCCTAACAAACAACAAAAACAAAAAACAAAAAAAAAAACAAAAAAATTACTCTCGTAAGAAATGTTATGAGAGTGATATTGTCTTAAGCTATTTAGTCTTTCAAGAGCAAAAGAAAATACTACTATCACTAATGATAAGAAAAGCTGGAATAATAAAAACTAACTGACTAAAAATAACATTACACTAATGACTGTTATGCTTGTAACCGTATTTATGTTTAAACAAGATGAGCCCTTTCATTGTCATCCTACACTCTTACATAAACAAACACACACACACACACACACACACACATGCACACACACACACACACACATACACACACATACACACACACACACATACACATGCACACACACACACACACACACACACACACACACACACACACACATAAACATGTACGTACATATATACATACATACGTACACACCTACATCACGTTCACACACACTGAAAGCCAATTTCACATATAAAACAGCATCCCGATATGGAGGATAATAATGATGCTTATGATGATGATGACAATGATAATGACGATAATGATGATAATGATAATGATGCTAATGATGATGATGACAATGATAATGACGATAATGATGATAATGATAATGATGCTAATGATGATGATGACAATGATAATGACGATAATGATGATAATGATAATGATGCTTATGATGATGATGACAATGATAATGATGATAATGATGATAATGATAATGATGCTAATGATGATGATAATAATGATAATGATGATGATGATGAGACATAGCGAGGACATAATGGCTGTAAGAGGGATGGGAGAAGAGAAAAGGAAAGGACACTTGCAATGAAGAATAATTCAGACGTGAGAGGGAAAAAATGGAGAAGGATTATGTGTAAGAAGGATAAAAGGAAAGAAAGAGGAAAGGAGAGGAATAGATGTTAGAGGAGGAGAGAAAAAGAGAAGAATTAAGATTGATTAGATTTGAGAGGGAAGAAGGAGGAGAGAAAAAAAAAAGAATATAGAATTATCATGTGTAAGAGGGATAAGAGGGAAGAAAGAAGAAAAGAGAGAGAGAGAGAGAGAGATGATAAAAAGGAAGAGAAACGAGAAATATCAAATGAAGGTAAGAACAGATACATTAAAATGTCAGGCGAATGAGGCGAATGAAAAGCGAGGAAATAGAAGAAAGAAAGAAAGAATAAGGACGAAGAAGAGGATCAGAAGAGAGAGAAAATAGGCGAAATGAGCCAGAAAATTGATAAATGGGAAATCTTACAGGAGGGAGAAGGGAAGGGAGAAAAATAGGAGGAAACAGACAAACAAATAATGGAATCTAAGTTAAAATGCAAGAAAGCATGAGATAATGAACTGAAAGCAGAGAGAGAGAGAGAGAGAGAGAGAGAGAGACAGACAGAGAGAGAGAGGGAGAAAAATAGAAATCACGTGCTTTTTCATTATTTTCTGTAATTGATAAATAGATAGATATATAGAGAAAAGTAGAAAACGGTGAGACATTAAGAAAGAAAAATAGAGAGAGAAACAAAACGAGCAACATAAAGAAAGAGAGATAGAGAAAGAAAGAAAGAAAGAGAAAATAAGAAATAAATAAAAAAATAGAGAAAAAAAGAGAAAAGAAAGATAAAAGAAAAAAGTAAGAAAAGCAAGAGGAGGAAGAGAGGGAAAACGAATGAAGGGAGACAGAAGAGGACGTGGAAGAAATGGGATAGCGTAGGAGTAAGAAGTGTGCGGCAGGATAAAGGGTTTAATGCAATCTTCGCTCGACGACCCTCTTCTTCGGTGCGGTCATGTGATGAGGCGATCCCTGCTCTTGTATGGGGGTGGGGGTGGGGGGTAGGGGGAGTGGAGGGGGGACAGCGTAGGGCTTGGGTGGTGGGATAAGAAGGGTCGGGAGGGGGGGTGAAGGGATGAAAGGAGGGGAGGGAGGGCGGGGAGGTGAGAAGGGGAGGGGGAGGAGGGGGAAGAAGGTTAGAAAGGGGAAGGGGGGTGAGATGGGGAGGGGAGGGGGGATAGGAAGGGGAGGGGAGGGAGGTGAGAAAGGGGAGGAGGGATGAGAAAGGGAGGGGGGATGAGAAGGAGAGGGGGAGAGGGAGGAAGGTGAGAAAGGGGAGTAGGGAGGAAAAGGGGAGGGTAGGGAAGTGGTACTGGGATTAAGGGGGGAAAGAGCAAGTGGATGCTGTAATTAGGAGAGGGTTGTCAGGACAGGGACGCTGGAATAAGAAAGGGGTTAAGGGTAATTGGAAAGGATAGGGGGCGGGGTGGGAAGATATAAGGAGGATGGATGAGGAGAGGGGGATAGAGAAAGAGAGAGAGGAAGGGAAAAAGA
>BOPN01002419.1:50000-52500 GCA_017312705.2 Penaeus japonicus
GAGAGAGAGAGAGAGAGAGAGAGAAAGAGAGATAGAGAGAGAGAGAGAGAGAGAGAAAGAGAGAGATAAAGAGAGAGAGAGAGAGAGAGAGAGAGAGAGAAAGAAAGAAAGAAAGGGAGATAGATAAATCGATAGATAGATAGATAGAGAGAGAGAGAGAGAGAGAGAGAGAGAGAAAACGAGAGGGAGAAAGGAAGAAAGAGAGAGAGAGAGATGATGATGATGATGAAGATGATGATGATGATGATGATGATGATAATAATTACGGCGATGAGGAGGAGAGTAGCCACAGCAAATGCCAAACAACAACAGCATCATTTCTCATACAAACCGGCCCGCTGGAGAGCAACATAGCAAACCATTTTGAAAGCTCGCCGACTCATAAATTGGCGGGGAAAATCGCATAATTAATGTAAAGATGAGAGTTGAGATATATATATATTGCAAACACACACACGCATACACGCACACATACATAAACACACATATACACACTTACACGCACACACACACGCACACACACACATACACAAACACACATATACACACTCACACACACACACTGCTATAGAATTAAAAAAGAAAAAAAAAACAGATAATGATGGTAATATTAACAACAGTGATAATAAAATAATTTCCATAACAATGGTAATGATAATGATGATAACAGTAATAATAATAACAATAATGATAATGATACCAATGATAGTAATAACAATTATAACAATAATGACAATAATGATAATAATAATGATAATAATAATGATAATAATAATGATAATAATAATGATAATAATAATACTCAAGAAGAGAAACGCCGATCACAGAAAAAAACAAATTATGTTAAAGAAGCAAAAGGATAAAACAGGGAAGACAAAACTACTAAATGCATCGGGTCTGGATGCAACTCATGCAACAGACATGTACATTGAAAGTCGAAAGATTAAACTGCCAAGAATCTGACAGAATGTGTTTGGCATAACCCTGTTTGAAGTTTTTTTATGTGTTATTCGTTATTGGTTTGTCTCATTCGTTGGATATAGATGAAAGTGGTATTGATAATGATGGTGATAGTGATGATAAAAATAATGATGATGATAGTAATGATAAAGAATGATGATGATAGTAATGATAAAGATAATGATGATGATAGTAATGATAAAGATAATGATGATAGTAATAATAAAGATAATGATGATAGTAATAATAAAGATAATGATGATGATAGTAATAATAAAGATAATGATGATGATAGTAATAATAAAGATAATGGTGATAGTAATAATAAAGATAATGATGATGATAGTAATAATAAAGATAATGATGATGATAGTAATAATAAAGATAATGGTGATAGTAATAATAAAGATAATGATGATGATAGTAATAATAAAGATAATGGTGATAGTAATAATAAAGATAATGATGATGATGGTAATAATAAAGATAATGGTGATAGTAATAATAAAGATAATGATGATAGTAATAATAAAGATAATGATGATGATAGTAATAATAAAGATAATGATGATGATAGTAATAATAAAGATAATGATGATGATAGTAATAATAAAGATAATGATGATGATAGTAATAATAAAGATAATGATGATGATAGTAATAATAAAGATAATGATGATGATAGTAATAATAAAGATAATGGTGATAGTAATAATAAAGATAATGATGATGATAGTAATAATAAAGATAATGGTGATAGTAATGATAAAGATAATGATGATAGTAATAATAAAGATAATGATGATGATAGTAATGATAAAGATAATGATGATAGTAATAATAAAGATAATGATGATAGTAATAATAAAGATAATGGTGATAGTAATAATAAAGATAATGATGATAGTAATAATAAAGATAATGGTGATAGTAATGATAAAGATAATGATGATAGTAATGATAAAGATAATGATGATGATAGTAATGATAAAGATAATGATGATGATAGTAATAATAAAGATAATGGTGATAGTAATAATAAAGATAATGGTGATAGTAATGATAAAGATAATGATGATAGTAATAATAAAGATATTGATGATGATAGTAATGATAAAGATAATGATGATGATAGTAATAATAAAGATAATGATGATGATAGTAATGATAAAGATAATGATGATGATAGTAATAATAAAGATAATGATGATGATAAGTAATAACAAAGATAATGATGATGATAGTAATAATAAAGATAATGATGATAGTAATAATAAAGATAATGATGATGATAGTAATGATAAAGATAATGATGATAGTAATGATAAAGATAATGATGATAGTAATAATAAAGATAATGATGATGATAGTAATGATAAAGATAATAAGGATAGTAATAATAAAGATAACGATGATGATTATGATAAAATCACAATAATGATAATGATGATACGAATGATGAGGATAATAGCAATAGTAAGAAGAACAAGAAATAAAAATAGGACTATCATAAAGCCGAAAGAATATCGAAAACTTGGAA
>BOPN01002419.1:57500-60000 GCA_017312705.2 Penaeus japonicus
CTATCACTATGGCTTCGTGTACATTATCTCTCTCTCTCAGGTGTCGTTTCTATTTCCCGTTTTTGGTGGTGTAGTTTTTTTTTTTTTTTTTGTCCTTGTTATGGTTTCTGGCGACTTGTTAGGCCAAATTGTCTCATTATGCGCGTCAACAATCCCAAACTGCTTGTTTGCTCTCTACTCGCTCCTCCTTTCCTATCATCTGCTCTCTACTCGCTCCTCCTTTCCCTATCTGCTCTTTACTCGCTCCTCCTCTCCCATCATTCGCTCTCTACTGCTCCTCCTTTTCCTATCATCTGCTCTCTATCCTCGCTCCTCCTCTCCTATCATCTCGCTCTCACTCGCCCTCCTCTCCTATCATCTGCTCTCTACTCGCTCCTCCTTTCCTATCATCTGCTCTCTACTCGCTCCTCCTCTCCTATCATCTGCTCTCTCTACTCGCTCCTCCTCTCCTATCATCTGCTCTCTACTCGCTCCTCCTCTCCTATCATCTGCTCTCTACTCGCTCCTCCTCTCCTATCATCTGCTCTCTACTCGCTCCTCCTTTCCTATCATCTGCTCTGTACTCGCTCCTCCTCTCCTATCATCTGCTCTCTACTCGCTCCTCCTCTCCTATCATCTGCTCTCATCGCTCTCCTCTCCTATCATCTGCTCTCTACCACCTTCAGCACAGCCAGAGGGCAACGCCGAAACCTCCAGTGTAGGATTTTTATGCCCTTGCCATGATGTCCCTGAAGGTGCTACACATGCTACAGCACCAGGAACCTGTCGCTACCAGCCCACACGCAGAAACACGTTCCCATGGAAACGGTGCTTTTATAACCGACTGCCTAAGCTGCACTTTATGATTATTGTATATTCATTAGCAACCAGTTTGTGAACTAGTTATTCACACACACGCACGCACGTATACACACAAACACACACACACACATACACACACACGCTGACACACATCATAGTACATTGCCTCGATAACAACCTATATATGTTCCGTTTACTCCAGAACTAAACACGGGAAATTATTGTGACTATAGTTATCCTCTAAATACACAGGTTCATTGTTATAGTTAAAGTCAAAAATAATTCTCTTTATTGAGGCATTCATACGATTCATAACATGCATACAGACCTCAGATATCTGGGATGATAACAAGAGAACTTTGTCAGAATTCTGTTTGTTGCGAGGTTGTGGTGGAAGTTATAAAGGCAATATGCAAAAGATCTGTTTGTGACACGGAGCACGAACATGAGCCACAGAGAATGTCAGAGTTCAGTTTGTCAAGGGAAAAAAAAATACAGCGAATGACAGATTTTAGTAAACATCAATTGAATGACGAAGTTAGAGACTGCATTTTGCTGAATTATGTGACGCATTTTGGAAAATACAAAAGTCGCCAGACATCAATTTTGCAAAGCTACCTAATACACATGAGATTTTTTCCTCTCTTGCTGGAAGTGGAGGTACGTCCAAAACAGACCGGCAATAAGTTGAGAAATGCTAATAACTTCATATCTATTTTATTTCCTGAATCAAGTATCCCAAAGATTTCTCCTTTTCGACAGTAAATCACGATGATTGGACATCAAGTTTGTACTCAACAGGATATTATCTTACAGTCGTTGAAAAGAAAATCTTTACAGACAGAACAATAATCTAAATAATGGCCTTATTATTCAAAACTGGTGGACGTCTAAAGAGAGAGAGAGAGAGAAAAAAAAAACTAGAATACATGTTTTATCAGAACTAAAATATAAATATGGAGAGAAATCCTCCGCTATTTAACATCACAAATTGAAAATAAAGATAATTTCTTTTTGTGTTCTATCAAAAAAAAAAAAAGCATCGTTTGTTCTCCGACTTTACTCAGAAACCAAAACTCAAAGTTCCTTCTGATTTTCCGGGTTTCTTGCCCCCACTTGTAGCCTAGTTTTTCTTGTGTGTTCTCCTCTTGCAATTAATGAGCTTGAGTAACTTTGACTTTTTGTTCTGATCGAGATTTCTATTTCAAATGTAGTTGGCTCTCGGGAGTTCAGGTTTAAAGCTGGAGATCAGTTTTAGGGTAGATGTCTGATCCTGATATTCCATACTGGGTAAGAGAATAGGAAAATGTATACATGTGTATATATGCACACATATATAAACACACTCACATACACACACACAAACACAAACGCACAAACACACACACATACACGTGGGAGGCCAGGCGTATGTACACATACACACACACACACACACACACACACACACACACATATATATATATATATATATATATATATATATATATATATATATATATATACATATATATATACATATATACATATATATATATATATGTATGTGTGTGTGTATCTACATATCTATCTATCTATATCTATCTATCTATCTATATATCTATCTATCTATATACACACACACACACACACACACACACACACATATATATATATATATATATATATATATATATATATATATATATATATATATACA
>BOPN01002419.1:72500-80000 GCA_017312705.2 Penaeus japonicus
CATTCCAAGCGCGAGGGTGGTTGGAGGAGGAGGGAGGGGGAAGGGGAGGGGGAGGTGGCGGGGAGTGTGTATAGAGGGGGGAGGGGAGGAGGTGAGAGAGGGGAGGGGAGGGGGAAGTGGTGTGGTAGTGGGTGGGAAGTGGAGGGTGGTTGGAGGGGAGGTGAGGGAGGGGGGGAAGGGGAGGGGGAGGTGGTGGGAGTGTGTATGGTAGAGGGGGGAGGAGGGGAGGTGAGAGAGGGGGAGGGAGGGGGAAGTGGTGGGAGTGTGTATGGGAGGGTGGTTGGAGGGGAGGTGAGGGAGGGGGAAGGAAGGGAAGTGGTGGGAGTGTGTAATGGTAGAGGGGGAGGGAGGAGGGAAGATGGAGTGGTTGGGGGACGGGGGTAGTGAGAGAGGTGTGGTGGAGGGGGAGGGAAGATGGAGAGGAGAATGGGTGGAAGTGAAACGTTGGAGCAATTTGGTGGAGTAAAGGGGATGTTAGAAAGGGAAAAGGAATAGAGGCGGAAAGGAGAAGGGGAAAAGGGAGAATGTGGAAGGGGAAAATGAGTGGAAGAAGGGAGAGAGAGAGAGAGAGAGAGAGAGAGAGAGAGAGAGAAAGATGAAAGGAAAAGAGAGAAAGGAAGAAGAGAGTGAGGAAAAGGGGAAAAGAAAGTGACAGAATGGGGAGAGGGGGGAGGGTGGAAGACGGACGGGGGAGGGGGAGGGGCAGAGGGAGGGGGAGGGAAAGAGCCCTGGAGATTATGAGCCTTTTTCGACCCTGACGAGCATTGACAGGAGAGAGAGCTGCGGGCGTGTTTGTGCAATTGCAATTCATGCTCAAAATAAATATAATATGTACAACAATAACACTGGAACGACAAAGTTGAGCCATCGTGTCGATACAATGCCAGAAAACCGTACACGCGCAAACAAGGTTTTCAATAAATTTATTTTGTGTATAGTGTTTCCTTTTTTTCTGCCAACAATGATATTATAATAAGAGTGAAAACCACATGTGAAACCATAATGCATAGATCTATAAAGAGAATCATGACAGTCAAAGGGGTGCATGTTATTTGTCATATTTACTTTTTGAAGTATAGCACAAACAAAATATGTATCCGGGACTTTGACCTTTAATGGAAATATAATTTTTTTCGTTATCCTTCCATCTTATATACCTATTTAAATCACATTTAAGAATTGTTATAAACATACATGTGCAACCAAGAGAACGTATGCAAAATAATAACTCCTTCTAATTAAGCAAGACGCATCAAGAAAAATAAAAAAATAAATAGATAAATAATAATAATAATGATAATAATAATAATAATAATAATAATAATAATAATAATGATAATAATAATAATAATAATATTAATAATGATAATAATAATAATAATGATAATAATAAGGATAATAATAACAACAATAACAACAATAATAATAATAATAACAATAAATATAAAAAATCACTATACCACTCAACCTGTAACCGCTGGCATAAACAAGGACAACAACAACAGCAACAACAACAGCCTGCAGAAATGAAAATCTTTTGTCTGCGCACTGTATCGGTTACAAGTATCTCCAGCTGGCCTCGAAGCCAACAAATAAATAATGCAAGAGTGCGTATAACTGTGTATAAATATGCACTTCAGAATCGTATATTTGGAGGGATTTCTGAGTCTTTGTCTTCCTTCCTCTTTTTCTTTTTCTTTTTTATTTTTTTTTGTTTGTTTGTTTGTATCTTTTTCTATGTATTTATATATTTTTTTCTCACACAATCAGTTACAAACATACTCTCTCTGTTACTCACTTCCTCTCTTTTTTAACTCTCTCTCTCTCTCTCTCTCTCTCTCTCTCTCTCTCTCTCTCTCTCTCTCTCTCTCTCTCTCTCTCTCTCTCTCTCTCTCTTTCTTCTCTCTCTCTCTCTCTTTTCTCTCTCTCTCTCTCTCTCTCTCGCTCTCTTTCTCTCTCTCTCTCTCTCTCTCTCTCTCTCTCTCTCTCTCTCTATATATATATATATATATATATATATATATATATATATATATATATATATATATATATATGTGTGTGTGTGTGTGTGTGTGTGTGTGTGTGTGTGTGTGTGTGTGTGTGTGCGTGTGTGTATGTGTGTGTGTGCATAACTCCCCATTTCTATTTCTCACCCTTTTGTCTGTATCTCCTCCCTCTCTCTCTCTCTCCCCCCCCCTCTCTCTCTCTCTCTCTCTCCCCCCCCCCCTCTCTCTCTCTCTCTCTCTCTCTCTCTCTCTCTCTCTCTCTCTCCCTCCCTCCCCCCCTTCCCTCTCTACCGCCCCCCCCTCCCCCTTTCCCTCTCTTGTCTCTACCTTATCTATCTCTAAAACCTTCTGCTAATGTGATGAAAAGCGATAACCTGAAACAGAACCTCAAACCATCTAACAGTAATATAATCCACTTTAAGCGCTTTTAAGATCTTTTTTCAGGACCGAAAACACATAAACAAAATGTTAAACAAAGAAAGGGAGATCTACTTTATTATGTGAGTTTATTTTAATTTTTACTTGCATTGTATATTTATATTATTTTTTTAAATGTTTAGCCAGCGTTTGTCTCTCTTTGAAAAGGTTTTTTTTAATGTTTTCTTTCCTTTGAGAAGAACGTGTAATGTGTTCATATAAGAGTGTCAACAAGACATGCATGTGTAAAGGCAGTGGTTGGATTAATTATGAGGGGTGAGGGAAAGAGGGAGAAAAATGTTAATAAGAATATGTATCTATATATACATATATAAATATATATATATATACATATATATGTATGTATATATATATTACAGAAAAATATTTATATTTATATATATATATATATATATATATATATATATATATATATATATATATCATATAGATAGATAGATAGATATATTGATAGATAGATAGATACACACACAAGCAAACAAACAAACAAATACACATACACACAAAAGCAAACAAGCAAACAAATACAAATACACACACACATCAATAAAAACAAATACAAATACACACACACACACACAAACCAATCAACCATAATCAACATCAATTGAACCACGAAAATCACGAAGCAACGAACACTCGAAACACAGCTGCTTCGTCTTCCGTTTCGATTCCCTCAAACCACTCAACAGTACTGACTGCCACTTCAATTCAGCTCTGACCGCTGAGGACGCCAGCTGGTATTGTAAATAGGCACAGTTTCTCAACGGGTTAGTGGGACTTGCAACAGATGGCAGATAAGAGGGGACTTGCAATGGCAGACAGAGGACTTGGCAATAGATGGCAGATAAGAGGGGATTTTTAGTACTAGTGGGATTACGTCTTGCTATTAATTGTTATGATCATCATTATTGATAGTATCATTATATTTTCGCAGAAAGTCAGGAATCCGAAGATACGATATAAACGTCATTCTTAACTAACTATCTGCGCAAGGACCATGACATTTCCTGTATTGATAAGTATTATTGCAGCCGAAACTTCGATCTCACCAGCGACATAAATAAGCCATTCTGTGTAAGTTTGGAATATCATAACTTCCGGTCTATTGCAAACGAATCGTGAGCAACATGAATGATCGCCCATCCGTAAAATCATCCGAACGAAACTTACCGGTATTGGTTTCGAAAAGGCTAATGAAGCCGTATTTAAAAAGACGATATTCCACTCGGCTCTTCCAGGAAAAAAAAATCAGAAGCTGTTTCCAAAAGCGATAGAGAAATTATATATTATATAGATATGGGATCTTTCTGCTTATTGACCTGTTTTTAATGAGCGGATTAATGTATTAAGACAAGAAATGCTTGCTGTTGGTGTCAAATTTGTTTAAGGACCAAATGAAAAATCTCCATTTCTTTGAAAAGAGTTAAGCATGGGGATCATCTTTGCATCAGTGTTTCATAAATGATAATCAGCTTCTTTATGACTGATTCATAACCAAACGATGCAACAATGCAGATACGATGCCAGTGGACAGAGGAGGTTCATAATTATGACATAAAGAATAACACTTCTTATTCCACAATAACACCGCATCAGAAGGCAATAAATAAAAGAAAAGAGGAAAAGAAAATGAAAAAAAAACACCGTTACAAATTGCAAAGATCAACATTTCATTTACTGTTACAACTTGCAACCGCTTGTACCAAAGCTGTCGACGCTGGGAGAGGCATTGATGTCGTTTCACTAGATATTGCCTCGTGCACGCTGCAGAGCATGGCACGTGGGCATCACCTTTAAGTTGAAAGGTCATGGCACTGACGGAGACAGAAGATGTCTGATAAGCTGCGTGCACGATCTATATTAATAGGGTGTAGAAGGTATCGGTCAAGTATTCATGACGTCAACACTTTTTAAACAAGTTGTTGACCGTTATATCTCATGTCATGTGGCATCATATCTGCTGTCGTGTGGCATCATATGAAATTACAAATTTTCCTTTTATTTCGTAAGTTTTATGGCCTATCTATAAACATTGCGACACCAACAAAGCCGCAAATATAGTGCACCATGTGGTTTCCCTGAGAGGGCAATATGCCTTATTATGTCAGTGACAAAAATTACAAAAATTAGCTATAGTATACTTTCGCGTAAGTGAAAACAGATTGAGAAAAGGGAAGGGAGTGGGTGGTGTGGTGTGTATATATATATATATATATATATATATATATATATATATATATATATATATATATATATATATCACAAAACAAAAACACAGTAAAGTGCACAGCAAAGATATACATATGTATGTGTATTTACATATATGTGTGTAAATATACGTATATATATATATATATATATATATATATATATATATATATATATATATATATATGTATGTATGTATGTATGTATATCATATGTATGTATTTACATATATGTATGTATAAGTATATAATATATATATATATATATATATATATATATATATATATATATATATATATATGTGTGTGTGTGTGTGTGTGTGTGTGTGTGTGTGTGTGTGTGTGTGTGTGTGTGTGTGCGTGCGTGTGTGTGTGTGTGTGTGTGTATATGTATATATATATATATATATATATATATATATATATATATATATATATATATATATGTATATATATATATATATATATATATATATATATATATATATATATATATATATATACATATATATGTGTGTGTGTGTTGTGTGTGTGTGCGTGTGTATATATATATATAGATAGATAGATTACTTTATACACACATGCATATATGCATATATATGTGTGTGTGTGTGTATGGTGTGTATATATAGATAGATAGATAGATACATTTATACATATGCATATATAATCACATATGTAGGCATCGTGCCTTCCGTCTCTTGTGTAGGAATGGTTCTTCTATTACCTTATCATGGGGTGCAAGGGTGAAGATCAAAGTCCTTCAAAATTATTACAGTAATTAGTGATAATGACGTACATGTACATTAATACCAATCCACTCTATCTAAACTTGTAGCATATTTCTTTTCCTTTTTTTAGATACAAAATTTGCCTCCAGAAATGGTTGCATTAATTCTGCCATCAACATTAACTGCACATGAAATACATTATTCTGTACAACTTAGCTTTGTTTCATAAAAATACAAATTATTATTATCCCATTTACAGACACAGCCTTTGAAAAGGTAAACCCATAAGCAGTTGTTATTCTAAAAAGAAAGAAATAGTGTTTATATAGAACTATGTATTATGAATATTTTCATAAGAATTCTCATTTCAAAATTGTTCTCTATCATAAAATTAAATACTTTTTACGAATATTTCTAAGGTTCCTTAAAATATTTTTTTTTCTAATTATTTGTTTTAAGTGTAAAGAAAGAATTACACTGAAAGCTAGTATAAAGATATATCATATTTTTGTCATTCCTAAATTTGTTTTGAAATATAGGGCCAATATCTCGCAAAAATGATGATGATACAAAAAGTAATTACATTTTACTTAGAGAACCTGAAAGTTATCTACACTGAAGTTTCATATTTTCAAATTTTCCCAAGTGATAAGATCACATTAATGATTAGAAATATCCACAATTACTCCTCATTCTCAGAAAATCCTTTGCGATTACGTTCGGCATCGCCGGAAGCTCTTCAAAACAAGACTCGAATAGCCAATCAGAGCAAAGATTTCTTCTAGCTAAAGGCTCGCAACCAATCAACAACACGCTTTCATTCTGCGTAATGAAATCATAGCACCTACTAGCCAATCCGGACGAAGATCACTCCTAGTTCAGGGAACATGACCAATCAATAGCCGTCTGTCTAGTACCCTTGCCCGGTCCGTTTTATTGCCAATAAATCGATCTTATCGCCTATAAATGCACCGTGATTCATCGTACTAAGGGATATAGGGGACTGTGTGAAGTTGAACTTGACAAACGTCGTAAAATATAACGAAATTAAAAATCATACGCAGTGATTTGCGTAATAAAACTTATAAAAGGAGCTTTACTTTGTTTTATTAATGGATATATATGTACATATGTATGTGTCTGTGTTTGATATAGCTATCAAAGGATGTCTGTACGTGTGTATGTGTGTGTCTGAGTTCGTGCGTGCGCGTATGTGTTTTCCTTTCTTTTTCCTTTCTTTCAGAATGCTCTCGTCCCTCCCTTGATATTCAAGATCACGCAACAACATCATTCAAACGACAAAAAAAAGGACTTCAACATTTCCCAAACCCTTTGCAAGAGTACTTCACTAAGCCCGAGGGAATCTGTCAAAGATTGAAGAGCTATTTCATAAAGTCAGGGACCTGCCATGTTGTTTTTTTGTTGTTTCTCTCTCTCTCTCTCTCTCTCTCTCTCTCTCTCTCTCTCTCTCTCTCTCTCTCTCTCTCTCTCTTTGGTGTTTAACTAGTGTTCACATTGGGAAAAAAAAAAGTATAACTTAATTCAGTGACAGAACGGACCTTGAAATTTGATGTCACTTTTTCGGCATTTTCGCAAAGGAAAGAAAGAAAGAAAGAAAGAGGAAAGGGAAGAAAAGATGAAATCATGTAATAGCCGTAATTTCATGTTATTATTGAGAGAGAATAATAATGATGATAATGATGATAATAAGTTCATGTGTGAATAATAATAATAATATGATAATAAGTTCATAAGAGAGAGTGTGTGTGTGTAAGAGGGAAAGAGACTGAGACTAAGAGAGAGACAGAGAGAGGAGAAAGATGGAAACTTTCAGAGAGAGAGATAGAATTTTTGAAAGAGGGATTGATAGATAGAAAGAAAAAAAAAGGGGGGGGGGGAGAGTGAGAAAGAAAGAGCGAGAAAGAGAAAGAGAGATTTTCTGGGTCATTGCAGATTTTTGCTCATTTCCGTGCATGCAATGTCGCGCGATCATTTGGATACAGACGCTCAGTTGCATCGATGCCAATGCTCTATAGAATGGTTTCGTATATTTAAATTCCAAAGAAGCAAATGAGGTCTACAGCCTGAAACAAATACAATATCACAAACCACTTT
>BOPN01002419.1:115000-116706 GCA_017312705.2 Penaeus japonicus
TCTCTCTTTCTTCTCTCTCTCTTTCTTCTCTCTCTCTTTCTTCTCTCTCTCTTTCTTCTCTCTCTCTTTCTTCTCTCTCTCTTTCTTCTCTCTCTCTTTCTTCTCTCTCTCTTTCTTCTCTCTCTCTTTCTTCTCTCTCTCTTTCTTCTCTCTCTCTTTCTTCTCTCTCTCTTTCTTCTCTCTCTCTTTCTTCTCTCTCTCTTTCTTCTCTCTCTCTTTCTTCTCTCTCTCTTTCTTCTCTCTCTCTTTCTTCTCTCTCTCTTTCTTCTCTCTCTCTTTCTTCTCTCTCTCTTTCTTCTCTCTCTCTTTCTTCTCTCTCTCTTTCTTCTCTCTCTCTTTCTTCTCTCTCTCTTTCTTCTCTCTCTCTTTCTTCTCTCTCTCTTTCTTCTCTCTCTCTTTCTTCTCTCTCTCTTTCTTCTCTCTCTCTTTCTTCTCTCTCTCTTTCTTCTCTCTCTCTTTCTTCTCTCTCTCTTTCTTCTCTCTCTCTTTCTTCTCTCTCTCTTTCTTCTCTCTCTCTTTCTTCTCTCTCTCTTTCTTCTCTCTCTCTTTCTTCTCTCTCTCTTTCTTCTCTCTCTCTTTCTTCTCTCTCTCTTTCTTCTCTCTCTCTTTCTTCTCTCTCTCTTTCTTCTCTCTCTCTTTCTTCTCTCTCTCTTTCTTCTCTCTCTCTTTCTTCTCTCTCTCTTTCTTCTCTCTCTCTTTCTTCTCTCTCTCTTTCTTCTCTCTCTCTTTCTTCTCTCTCTCTTTCTTCTCTCTCTCTTTCTTCTCTCTCTCTTTCTTCTCTCTCTCTTTCTTCTCTCTCTCTTTCTTCTCTCTCTCTTTCTTCTCTCTCTCTTTCTTCTCTCTCTCTTTCTTCTCTCTCTCTTTCTTCTCTCTCTCTTTCTTCTCTCTCTCTTTCTTCTCTCTCTCTTTCTTCTCTCTCTCTTTCTTCTCTCTCTCTTTCTTCTCTCTCTCTTTCTTCTCTCTCTCTTTCTTCTCTCTCTCTTTCTTCTCTCTCTCTTTCTTCTCTCTCTCTTTCTTCTCTCTCTCTTTCTTCTCTCTCTCTTTCTTCTCTCTCTCTTTCTTCTCTCTCTCTTTCTTCTCTCTCTCTTTCTTCTCTCTCTCTTTCTTCTCTCTCTCTTTCTTCTCTCTCTCTTTCTTCTCTCTCTCTTTCTTCTCTCTCTCTTTCTTCTCTCTCTCTTTCTTCTCTCTCTCTTTCTTCTCTCTCTCTTTCTTCTCTCTCTCTTTCTTCTCTCTCTCTTTCTTCTCTCTCTCTTTCTTCTCTCTCTCTTTCTTCTCTCTCTCTTTCTTCTCTCTCTCTTTCTTCTCTCTCTCTTTCTTCTCTCTCTCTTTCTTCTCTCTCTCTTTCTTCTCTCTCTCTTTCTTCTCTCTCTCTTTCTTCTCTCTCTCTTTCTTCTCTCTCTCTTTCTTCTCTCTCTCTTTCTTCTCTCTCTCTTTCTTCTCTCTCTCTTTCTTCTCTCTCTCTTTCTTCTCTCTCTCTTTCTTCTCTCTCTCTTTCTTCTCTCTCTCTTTCTTCTCTCTCTCTTTCTTCTCTCTCTCTTTCTTCTCTCTCTCTTTCTTCTCTCTCTCTTTCTTCTCTCTCTCTTTCTTCTCTCTCTCTTTCTTCTCTCTCTCTTTCTTCTCTCTCTCTTTCTTCTCTCTCTCTTTCTTCTCTCTCTCTTTCTTCTCTCTCTCTTTCTTCTCTCTCTCTTTCTTCTCTCTCTCTTTCT
>BOPN01002419.1:117137-119637 GCA_017312705.2 Penaeus japonicus
CTCTCTCTCTCTCTCTCTCTCTCTCTCTCTCTCTCTCTCTCTCTCTCTCTCTCTCTCTCTCTCTCTCTCTCTCTCTCTCTCTCTCTCTCTCTCTCTCTCTCTCTCTCACTCTCTCACTCACCCACTCACTCTCGCTCCACCCTCCTCTTTTTCCCTGCCTGTCCCTCTACCCTCGGTCTATATATCTATCTATTTAAGGATGTAACACAACTCTTCCATTACTGCAAAACCTCCTAGCTCAAGTTTCTATTTACAAATATGGGGAAAAAATATCGGTTTCTCGTCCACTATTATTTTTCCGATATTCTTCCTCCTCGCGCGAGGCCCTTTCGCCCGCCAGAGTTTTGCCTGTATGTGTATGGCGTTTCAGTGTGTGTGGGTGTGGGGGGTGGGGGGCGGTTGTGTGGGTGGGTGGGTGTGGGTGTGGGTGTGTGTGGGTGGGTGTTTGGGTGGATGGGTGGGTTTGGGTTTGTGTGTGTGTGGGTGGGTGTTTTCTGTGTGTGTGTTTTATTCTGTTAGATGTGCAAAAGTCCTCCCGTATCACAATGAAATTTGTATCAATAGTTCACAGATTTTACCCTCTCAGTCCACCCTCGAGGCACGTCAATACAGAATTTCCAAGTAATAGGATGGACAAACTTTGTAACACATAAATCAACACATTCATTCAGAAACACATAAATGCCATCACAGACGCTTGCATCCACAAATACATATATACAGAATGGGCGTGTGTATACTGCATACATAAATTTGCGCAAAAACACGCATGCATATGATTGGCATATTCGTGTTTTCCTGCTTTTACCTTCGTTGTTTTGTCAATAGCTCTTTCAGCAGAGAGAGCCAGAAAGAGAGAGAGAGAGAGAGAGAGAGAGAGAGAGAGAGAGAGAGATGACAGAGACGGAGACACACGGTGAGCACAACATCCAGATTCTCAGCAAGGCAAAGACAGGCAAAGAAGAAAAAAAAAATGCGATATAACGAGCATCTACTTGAAAATGTCACTTGCTGGTATGTTACGTGCCACAACAGTGTCATGTTCTCCAGTTGGGTTCTAGTTTAATTGGATGCTGGGTTATCTCTCATCTCTCTCTAATTACACTTTACGTTGCATTTAGGCGGCCATTTCCTTCGTGGTTTTCTTAATGTAATTTTCGAGAAGGAAAACAGATGGATAAATGCCTGGTCATAAGGATCATCAAATCCATTTTACATTATGAGACGTAATGATAATAAAGTGCTTGAGACAACCTATAATAACCATAGTCATTAGAAAACCCATGACAGATATAATGAGAAGCAACACATCAACAACACCATTTAGAATCTACTTAGAATAGAGTTCAAGCTAGCGTAATGATAATAATGTGCTTGAGACAACCTATAATAATCATAGTCATTAGAACACCCATGACAAATATAATGAGAAGCAACACATCAACAACACCATTTAGAATCTATTTAGAATCTACTTAGAATATAACACACCGTGCCCTACGCTTCGGCGATGTCTGAGTGGCCAAGCAAGGTACTATGGGCGCACTTTCATCACGTGTGGGTAATTAGAAACGGAAATGGTACAACCGGCTGTCGCTGTCATAGGGTATGGCGGGCGTTAGGACTCTCCCCTGTGGGAAATATAAACCTGGAGTTGAAGATCTTATTTCTTTTTTAGCTTTTTACTTTATTTATTGCACTATGGAGGGTCAAAATCTTTGGTATTGCCTTGAAATCGAGTTTTTCGTTTTGAATATTCTTTTGGTATTTAGTATTGATCTTTTATGTTATGTCTATAGTAAATACAAATATAAGGTAGTGAATCTACATGAAGCAAACTTATAAAAAAAGACAAAAATAACGAACAATACAGACAGATAAAAGATGATGAGAGGAGAAAATAAAAGGGAAGGAAAGGGAAAAGGGGGGAAAAAACATTATGTTCATGAATGCATGTGTGTGTGTTTTAGCGAAGAGAAAAACATCACACTCATTAACATTCCTAATCGTACGGAAATATTTGTACGCCATTATGGAATTAAAAAAAAAAAAAAAAAAAATACAAACACGTTCGTAAATACATTTCTTTATACATCCTTTCGTGATTTACAGATAAAGAACCCCAATGAATAATCACACAACCCCGAAAACCTGTCTCAACCGGAAACATTTGACACTGAATACTCCACGCCAAGAGCGAGAGAGAAAAGCCTTTCTTCCCCCGGCAACTTACAGTTCTGGAAACCAATTAATGTTTAAGTGTCAGTGTTTGTCTTGACGTGGGCGAGGGTCGAGGGCCTAATATGGCACATTTCGGTACACTGCAACAGGGGGAAATGTTTACTTGCATGTTCTGCATAATTGGCAATAAGGAGTTCCTTCTTCTGGCTAATTGTCCGAAATGGGTTTCTAATCGTTATGGCCTCTCCTCTGTGTGTGTGGGGGGGGGGGGGTCTGTATGTGTTTGTGTGTGTGTGTGGGGGGGGTCTCTATGTGTGTA
>BOPN01002419.1:167137-174637 GCA_017312705.2 Penaeus japonicus
GAGAAAGAGAGAGGGAGAGAGAGAGAGAGAGAGAGAGAGAGAGAGAGAGAGAGAGAGAGAGAGAGAGAGAGAGAAGGACAGAGAGAGAGAAGGGGGGGGGGAGAGAGAGAGAGAAAGACAGACAGAGAGAGAGAGAGAGAGACAGACAGACAGACAGAGAGAGAGAGAATTGCGTTCTAAATTTGATGGCAGTGGGCCATGAGTATTTGGGCATGTCAGCAGTACGCTTTGGTTTCAAAAGCGCCGGATGCATATTAGCTGGAAGGAGCAACCTTTTAACGTGACCATGTCTTCAATGTGGTATTTAAATCAATTCGGATTTAACAATAATGATCCTGTTTTTGTTTTGTTTCTTTTTTTTGCGTTCGTTCATTTGCCTTTATTTCCTAAATTGGGATCTAGTTTTTTTTTTTAAGTTGTTTTTGAGGAGTCTAATGCCGCATGCTTGAAGTTATTAAAAGCGAAATGATCTTTTTTGGCTGATCATAGCATATTCTTCCATGTGTCATTATTCATACTCATTGGCAAGTATTGACAGATGCACAATTAACTATTATAGCATTCTCTCCGTGGTAAACGGAACTTGTATCAAACATAGACAAGCATTAATGGTTGTGTATGTCCGTACTGTAGGTACATTATTGTACATCATTATTTTATCATTCTTTTACAGACACTTTAAACTGGAAGCTGATTTAGCATCCATGACATGGTGGATATCCTGGGACTATGTGGAAATGACAGATGACGTCAAGTGTTGCAAATTTGGATCAAGAGTTTCCATTGGCAAATATAGCCATTCTGTGAGTATTGGCACCACATGCAGAGTCATACTGATTATTTTTCTTATTCAAGTGATCTTGTATCTCTTATTTCTGAAGACTGTTTTATCTTAGTATCTGCCTCTCTAAGAAACCTTTGGGTATATGTTTTATTATGTGATATCTTTGATAGTAGGATTACAAAGGGAGAAACAATTTAAAGATTAACAATGAGGTATACAACTAACCCTGGTATTTATTTTTCTAGAGTAACGTATCTGTGGACTCTCTTGTGGGCAACCGACAAGTCTTCATTCGCACAGGCCGTTTCAAGGTTCGTATCTAAGCCTTCCTGTGTTTTGCCTGAGTATTCCTCCCCCCTTAGGAACGCTATAAAATAACTGGCAAATTCAGGCTTGTGAAGTGTGCAGGCTATATGCGATGAAAATCGTTTTATGGTCGTCTTTCAGGTTGTTTAACTGTAGTATCGTAATATCCGTTGTTTATAAGTAGCTCTGAAGCTTTTCCGTGCTTTTTCTTTGCCTTTGGAAGTTCTTGCTGTTTGAATATGTTCAGAGCTAAAACTGCACAAAATAAAAACATATTATCTTATAATGTCTTATTAGTCAGCTACACAGAAAATATTGAAATTATGAGCAATTATGATAGAAAATTAAAGATAGGAAGAAAAAATATTATTTCTCAATCTGATATGTTAATTTTGATATCACAAATTGGTTTAATGTGTATAAGAGGATTAATTTTATAACAGAAATTCAGATTTAGAAGATTGTTCAAACACTCACACTTTTGAGATATTAAAATGTAATTCCATGAAATTATTAAGGATGCGAAATTGAGGTTACAGTCGTCTCAAAGAGTGACTGGAGTTTCACGAATATATATTTTTCTAATACTTCATTTTTCATCTTTTTGGTTCTTTTTTTGGGGGGGGGAGAAAGAAGCGAGAGGGAGAGAAAAAAAGAGTGAGAGAGAGAGAGAGAGAGAGAGAGAGAGAGAGAGAGAGAGAGTTAGAGTAAGAGTGTGTGTGTGAGAGAGAGAGATAGAGATAGAGAGAGAGAGAGAGAGAGAGAGAGAGCGAGTTGACTCAGTGATAAAACAAGTGACGTACGAAATATATCACAGCTCTTCATCCTTCTATCATGCTTTCATAACCCCTTCCGTTGCATGACTTACTCGAGCCATCCAGCTGATACCCTTGAAGCATAAGGGTTGAAGAAGAGAAAATGGAGAGAGAAATAGAGATAAAAGATTAATGAATGGGAAATAGCGTGATGGTAAGAAGGAGGGGAGAGGGGGGGGGAGTAAAGGAGAATAGATCATCTGCCGCAAAGGATTTATGTCAAAAGAGTGAGTGGCCATAAATCGGCCTTCTTTGGGAATTGGAAAAATGGGAAAAAAAAACTATTATGGGTGAAATATGATCCGAATCAATTATCTGATTAATTCGCGTGGAAAGGCGTTTAAGATACGGAAATTAATGTATATGTTTGATGTGAATACCGTTATCAGAAAATATGTATCTTGTAGAAAGCGAATTTCTTTTTGGACCAAATTTTGAGTTGCGAGAAAATACGCAGAAAATGAGATCTAATTATCATATATATTTCTATACTTATTTTAGTTATAACCATTATATTCTTCGTGACATATAAGAAAAAATATTATATTCAATAAATGTCATTGATTTTATTGATAATCCTTTGTAGTTCATTTACGTATATTTGCATAAATAATTGCAAAGTTTACTCGCCAGGTATTCCAATATCCAACCACTTGTTTCTCTCTAAAAATAAAACATGAATGGAAATTAAAAATGCGTAGACCGTAGTCCTTCTTCGTGAAAGATGGGCTTTCCTGATAAAGAAACAAACAAAAAAACAACAACTACATAACTGCAACAAACATTTACCCCTCTTTGTATTTTTTATCCATACTACTCCTAACAATTGTCTCATTTAGATACGATTTTTGTAATCATAACAACAGCAACAACAAAACACATACATTCAACTTGAACTGCTTATCTAAATATAAATAAATAAATAAACAAATAAACAGGCACATAACAAACCACCCAAACAAACAGATAAAGTCCAAAACAAAGTAAACACACACACACACATACACACACACACACATATACACACACACACACTCAAACACACAAATACACACACACAGACACACAAACACACACACACACACAAACACCACCCCCCCCCCACACACACACACACAAAGACACACACACACAAACACAAACACACACATATACACACGCACCCCCCCACACACACACACACACGCTCAGACACACACACGCACCCCCCCCCCCCCACACACACACACGCTCAGACACACACACGCACCCCTTTCCCCCCCCCCCACACACACACACACACACATCCGCATGAATTTCTCTCTCAGTGACGTCAAGATGTGACCCACATCCAAAGGGTCTCCGAAGGATTAAACAGGACATCGATTCCTTAAATGAACTAATGCATATATTACCTGACTTCATCTTGTGGCAAAAGGAGAGTTGCATTTTGCATGTGATGTTTAGTTACGTTCTGATGTGTAGTGATGATTGCGTTGCTAATGGTGTTTATTATCGTCATTATCTTCTTCATCGACTTAGGTTATTATGGTTATTGTTATTTTCATTATTATCGTCTTTATCGTCTTAGCATCATCTTCGTCATTTTCATCGTCGACATTATTATTGTTAGAATGATCTTTATTATAATGATAATGGTGATGATTATATTAATAATTTTGATGATGATGATAATAATAAGAACGGGGAAGATCATAAAGATGATAATAAAAGTAATGTTGTTAATGATGATGATCATGATAATAATGATAATAGTAATGGTAATGATGATAATGATATTAGTGATAACTATAATGATGGTGATGATAATGATATTAGTCGTAACTATGATGATGATGATCATCATCATCATGATAATGTTGATAATGATAATAATGATGATGATGATATCAATGGTGGTAATGATGATAATGATAATGATGATAATAGTGATAATTAATAATAATAGTAATAAAATTTGTGATATTGATTATAGTAAAAATTATAAAAATGCTTGATAATGATAAATACTGCATTCATTCTAATAGTAATAATAATGGTAATAATAATAACAAGAAGAATAACGGTAATGATAGTAATAATGATAATGGAGCTTATGATGATAATGATAAAGGCACTACTGACAATAACAACAATATCAATAATGGTAATGATGATAACAATTATAATAATGATAATGATAATACTGATAATGATAATAGCAATGGTGATGATGATAACGATAATGATAATATTGATGATAATGATAATAGTAATAATAATATAAAATTTATGATAATGATAATGACAGTAATAGTAATGATAATGATGATTATATCAATAATAATGATGATAACAATAATATTAACAATAAAGATAATGATATTGATAATAGTAATGATACCAATAACAATCATCATCATCATGACAATAATGATGATGATTATGATGATATTGATAATGATTTTAACAATAATGTTGATGATGATATCAATGAGGATAACGATGATAATAAAATTGGTAATGATAATCATGCAAGCAATGATAATGACGATGTTGATAAAGATGATAATGACGATGTTGATAAAGATGATAATGACGATGTTGATAAAGATGATAATGACGATGTTGATAAAGATGATAATGATGATAATGACAATAACGATCAGGATAATAATAAAGACGATATAGTAATGATGGTTAAAATAATGATTCTAATTATAAAGATAATGATGATAGTTAATAGCTATGACAAAAGGGCTAGAACTACAAAACGTTTTAACAAATAGAGGTTAAAGTGCTGAGTAGTTTCGCATCCGCACTGTGTTTGTGTGTTTATTTAAGTTTCCCCTTCAAAAAGGAAGTATTTCGTTTTCTGTATTTCTGTGCGTGTGCGTGTGGTTGTGTGTCTGTGTGTGTGTGTGTGTGTGTGTGTGTGTGTGTGTGTGTGTGTGTGTGTGTGTTTGTCTGTGTGCGTGTGTAAGTATGTGTCTGTCTGTGTCTGTGTGTGTGTGTGTGTGTGTGTGTTTGTCTGTGTGCGTGTGTAAGTATGTGTCTGTCTGTGTCTGTGTGTGTGTGTCTGTCTGTCTGTGTATGTATTTATGTGTGCGTGTGCGTGCGTGTGTGTCTGTAATAGTGCAACCATACAACCAAACAACTCAAAATCCATTCTCAACCCCCCCCCCCCCTGTGCTCTTCCCCCCAGGGTGTGACGGTGGCCATCAAGAGGATCAACAAAGACCGCGTTGAACTGACACGACCTCTTCTCATTCAGCTCAAGAGGGTGAGTATTGCACGCGTGACCTTATGCACGCACCTTCAATGTTGCATTTGTTTATGTGAGATATTCGTTTGTTTGTTCTTTTTGTTTTTGATGGCGTGGGGATATTGGTATTGGATTGTTTTGATGTTTTTTTTTTATATCTTCTTTTATTTTCTTTGTAAACAAAAGGGAAAAAAAACACTGATAAAAATGGAAGTGCAATTGATAATGATGATATTGCTAGTACTATCAGTATTACTAACTATAATGATAACAATAATCTTAAACAATGCTACTGGTTATAGAAATATGATTATTATCGTAATTATTATTATAATTATAATTACTGTTTATTCTTATTCCAGTCCAGTCATAATGATGATGATAATAATGCTAATGATAATAATGATGATAATGATAATGATGAAGCTCATGATAACAACAATATGATAATGAAAATAATGATAATGATGATTATGATAATAAAGATGATAACAATAAGAAAAAAATAATAATCATAACATTAGCATCAGTAATAGTAATAATAATGATGATAATCATAATGATAATGATGCTGATGCTTATGACAATGATAATAACGATGATGATAATAATGATGGCAATGATAAGGATAATTGTGATGATGATGATAAAAATAATGAGGATAATAACACTGATAATGACAGAATAAATATAATAATTACGATGATAATTGTGATAATAATAGCAACGATAAGCATGATAATGATGATGATCATAACAATATTGATGATGATAATGAGTATAATCAAAATAATAATGATAATGATGATGATAATGATAGATAATAATAATGATAACGATAATAATCATAGAACGATGATGATAGTTATGATAATGATAGTAACGATAAGAAGAAGAAGAATGACAAGAATAATGATAATGATAATAATAGTATTAATTATGATAATCATCATAATCATAGTAAAAATAACAACAAAAATCATAGTAAAAATAACAACAAAAATCATAGTAAAAATAACAACAAAAACCATAGTAAAAATAACAACAAAAACCATAGTAAAAATAACAACAAAAACCATAGTAAAAATAACAACAAAAATCATAGTTAAAATCACTTAACATTCTCCACCTAACACCTTGCTGCAACAACCATAATTTCAGACGCAGTGAGAAATGCAACTAAAACATAAGAGAAAGGAGAGAAAACACGCTGAACGAAAGAGAATATGGAAAAGGGAGTATAAACGTTCAGTTGATGAGGGGGGGGGGGAGAGAGAGAAGGAGAACAGGGGCGGGGGGGGGGGGGGCACGAGGCCTAATTGCAGCCCTGATGGAAATTATGTCCTTCGTGAGCATGCCCTTAAGACCTACTTATCTTGTCACCGCGTGTTAGCCAATGCAGCTACGGCCTCAACGCCACGGTAAAAGCCGACACTGGGTTGGTCGGGGGGAGATCTGTGTGTGTGGCGGATGTATATGTATGCTTGTGTGTGTGTATATATATATATATATATATATATATATATATATATATATATATATATATATATATATATATATATATATATATATATATATATATATATATATATATATATATATATATATATATATATATATATATATATACATATATATATATATATATATATATATATATATATATATATATATATATATATATACAGTGTATATATATATATATATATATATATATATATATATATATACATATATATATATATATATATATATACAGTATATATATATATATATATATATATATATATATATATATATACATATATATATATATATGTATATACATACATATCTATATATATATATATATATATATATATATATATATATATATATATATATATATATATATATATATATATACATATATATATATATATATATATATATATATATATATATACACATATACATATACATATATATACATATATATATATATATATATATATATATATATATATATATATATATATATATATATATATATATACATATATGTACAGCCGCTTCTGAGGCTGAAATCTGAGATTTGTGAATTTATCATCAAGAAATTTCATTTGAATTTAGAAACCTGAACTTGAAACTTGAAACTTGAAACTGGAACTTGAACGGGAATTCCTCTCCCGGACCCATAATTCCATATAAATTAATGGAAGTTAACAATTATGACTATAAAATTGCCGTAGTACATGTACATACATATATGCAAGTGGGTGTAAGCTCGTGTTATAGTGACAGACAATGAATAAATCCATTAGCTAATGAATCGTTTAATGATATGCATGTTCACGTTCAGGATATCACAC
>BOPN01002419.1:197137-202137 GCA_017312705.2 Penaeus japonicus
ATAATAATAACAATAATAATAATAATAAAAATAACAATAATAAGATAATGATTACAATTGTCGTGATGATAACAATACTAATGATAACAACAAAAATGATAATGACAATAACCGAAAATGACATAATGTAAAGGAAAATGAGTGAGGAAAAAAACAGTATTAGAAGAGAAACAAAATCATAAAACAAACAAAAGATAAAAAAACGGACAGACTATGGCTATGTCATCAGAGCACAGAAAACGGACTCTCGAAGGAATGTAAAGAAAGGACAAGCAATAATAGATATGTGTATGTAAATAGACCGAAAAATAGAGAGAGACAGAGAGAGAGACAGAGACAGAGAGAAAGAGAGAGAAAGAAAGAGAGAGAGAGAGAGAGAGAGAGAGAGAGAGAGAGAGAGAGAGAGAGAGAGAGAGAGAGAGAAAGAGAGAGAGAAAGAAAGAACGAGAGAAAGAGAGAGAGAAAGAGTGAGAGAGAGAGGGTGAAAAAAAGAGAGGGTGAGAGAGAAAGAGTGAGAGAGAGAGAGAGAGAGAGAGCGAGAGGGTTAAGAGAGAAGAGACGTAAAACAATTTTTATTCACGGAACACCCGAAGACAAGACTAGTGGGCTAAAGGGATGGGATATATAAAAAGAAATGATAATAATATAAAAGGAAAATGGGTCACAGGTTACACCATAGATTTTGTATACTTCTTGTTACGAAAGAGTGGAAAGCGAGATAAAAAAAAAAAATTAAACTACTATAAGGGTGAAATTCTTTAGTTCTTCGAGAAGGCCCTGGGTGAAGAGGAATAGGGAAGGGGGGAGGGGGGAGGGGGGAGGGGGGAGAAACCAACAACAAAAAAAAGGGCCTGAGGGAAGAGGTGTTGAGAGAGAGGTAGAAAGAGTGAGTGAGTGAGTGAATGAGTGAGTGAGTGAGTGTGTGTGTGAGTGAGTGAGTAAATGAGTGAGTGAGTGAGTTAGTGAGTGAGTGAGTATGTGAGTGACTAAATGAGTGAGTGAGTGAATGAGTGAGTAGGTGAGAGAGTGAGTAAATGAGTGAGTAGGTGAGAGAGTGAGCGAGTAGAAGAGTGAATGAGCGAGAGAGAGAAAAAAAAAATATATATATAGAGAGAGAGAGAGATTGAGAGAGAGAAAAAAAAGAAAGAATAGCCTTCAGGGTAAGGAAAGGATGACCCCTGAGTTTCCATTTCCTCCCCGCGTCGGTTAATGGTTGTTTGTTTTATATTGTTTCCAGAGACAATGAGTCTGGAAACATCCTGGATAACCTACTGTCTCGCATGGAACAGTATGCTAACAACTTGGAGGTCTTGGTACAAGAGCGAACGGCAGATTACTTCGAGGAAAAGCGTAAATGTGAAGAACTTCTCTACCAGCTCCTGCCGAAGTAAGTGCAACTATATTCTTAGATAGTTTGCTTGTAAGTCACGTAAGTACGGCCAAAGTGTAGGTTAGTAATTTGAGTATACTCCAAGTAGTTAGCCTAATTACAGCCTAAGTGTTGCGTGCATTGTGAGCAAGTATAGTCTACTTGTAACAGTGAGGATGTTAATGCTACTTTTTTAAGTTCTTAATTTATGACTTTTTGATTTCGTGTCATGGAGGAACTTAATTAAAAAGAAACTGATTGATTCAGTATCTTGCCACGACCATAGACCACATAGCTTTATGGAAATACTAACCCAATAGACCCGGGATTGTCACTCTGACGAACCGGGATCGAGTCTCGGTCAGGGAGGTAAAATTTGTATTTCTATATTAAATGCGTTACTGAATTCTACCATCTTTTTCACATAGCTTTATGTTACTTATGAAAACATATTAATCATGGTATTTAGTATTAGTATTTTGTTGCAGGGGATATAAATCAGAATGAGTAAATATTAATGCTTGATGTGTGATCTTGCATATTTATTTTAGAATTACGTGATTCTTGCCTTTTCGAATTTCTCATTCACATTATACATGCGTCAGTATTTGTTACATTTTTTGTGTGAATTCACTATCTAGCATTTTTATTTAATTATTTAGAAACTGATGTTTTTTATAGTATTTTATATTTGAAATTATCATTTCCAAGTTCAGGATTATCCATCAGTTTTCGCTGAGTTGGTGAGAAAAATAGATATTCATGGCTGAGGCGAAAGAATTTAAAAGTGAAGACAAAAGGATATTATCTTAATTATACATACGTACATACATACATACACACACACACATATACACACACACACACATACACACACACACACATACACACACACACACACACACACACACACACACACACACACACACACACACACACACACACACACACATATATATATATATATATATATATATATATATATATATATATATATATATATATATATATATATATATATATTGTTCATACTTATTGTTTATTATATTGTTTATACTTAAGAATCGAATTCCCGAGATCATGCTGTTTTTTTTATATTTCCTCTAAAAGATGTTATTATGTACATAACATATAAGATATGTTCTACACTCCAATACTTATATAAAAGAATCGTCTCTGTCTACGGTGACTAATATGATCTTCAAACTTTTTTTATCAATCCAAAATGAATGACAGTAATCAAATCATGCCAGTCTAATGCCATACTGATGTTACAGATCCGTGGCCAGTCAGCTGATCGAAGGCAAGAGTGTCATGGCAGAGACGTATGACTGTGTCACCATTTACTTCAGCGATATTGTAGGATTCACATCCCTCTCGGCTCAATCCACGCCACTGCAGGTAAGCGTTATTGGCTTGTGTACAGGTGTGGGTGTGTGTGGGTGTGGGTGTGGGTGTGTGGGTGTGTGTGTGTGTGTGAGTGTGGGTGGGTGTGGGTGTTTTGTGTGTGGGTGGGTGGGTGTGTGGGTGGAGGGGTGGGTGGGTGAGGGTGTGCATTACATATATAGATAGATAGATATATATGTGTATGTGTGTGTATGTGGGTGGGTGGATGGGGTTGTGCATTACATATATAGATAGATAGATATATGTGTGTGTGGGTGGGTGGGTGGGTGGGGGTGTGCATTACATATATATATAGATAGATAGATATGTGTATGTGTGTGTGTGTGTGTGGGTGGGTGGGTGGGGGTGTGCATTACATATATAGATAGATAGATATATATGTGTATGTGTGTGTGTGTGTGTGTGTGTGTGTGTGTGTGTGTGTGTGTGTGTGTGTGTGTGTGTGTGTGTGTGTGTGTGTGTGTGTGTGTGTGTGTGTGTGTGTACGTGTGTGTGTGTGTGTGTGTGTGCATATATAGATAGATAGATATATGTGTGTGTGTGTGTGTGTGGGTGGGTGGGTGGGGGGGGGTGTGCGTTACATATATAGATAGATAGATATATGTGTAGTGTGTGTGTGTGTGTGTGTGTGTTGGTGTGTGTATTACATATATAGATAGATACATATATGTGTCTGTGTGTGTGTGTTTTGCTGTGCTATAAAACATATTTATATACAATGGGGAATAAATGAAACCAAAATACAAACGTTTTGTCTGAAAATTCAAAGAACAAATATAGGTGATATCAATTGAAGAAAGGAATATAAAAGAAACATATACACTCCCTAAAATACTAATTGATAGTACAAATTATAATAAGTATAATATACTTTACAAATGAGGAAAGAAAGATATTAACTGTTTTGTTTTGTGAATGAGAATATACATATATATATACATAAATGTATATATTTTTTTCTTATTTAATAAACCGATTAATACTTTACTAGGTTTCTGTTCTCATAGCTTCTAGAGTTCCGATAAGATGACTAGCTTTATATCCAGGTTTCGCCAGGTAAAAATGTTGCACTTTCTTGACCTTTCTTGACCAGGTCGTGGATCTCCTCAACGACCTGTACACTCGCTTCGACGCCATCATTGAGAACTTCGATGTGTATAAGGTAAGGATAATTTTGTTCATGTTCTTGTTCATGATTTAAATAATGATAAATCAGTAAATGTATGAGGCTACAGGATGGTAATCAGATCTTGCGGATAGAGGCATTCACATCCCTTGATGAATTGATAGGATATTATTGCTTGTTAGCCTATGGTGCCCTAAAAGATAGGAAGGCAAAATTATGATTTAAAATCCCTGCGGATCATTAAGGATACTTGATCCATCTTGGACTTCCCGGAGTGTCACAAAGAGAAAGAAAGCCCCACAATGATTATAGATTCAGCCCCTCGATGCATTTGCAGTTGAGAAGTCAGTAAAACCATGTAAAATAGTAGAAAAGAAATAGTAAAACAGAACTACAATTTGAAAAAAAAACTTGTAAGAAAAAAAAAAAAAAAACATAACCTCTAACATATTACAACCACTTAACCCCCACCCCACCCCCACCCCCTCGTAGGTCGAGACCATCGGCGACGCGTACATGGTGGTCTCCGGCCTTCCGGTGAGGAACGGCACCTTGCACGCCAGGGAAATCGCCAACATGTCCCTGGCGTTGTTGCGCGAAGTCGAAACCTTCACGATCCGCCACAGGCCCGAGGACAAGCTCAAGCTCAGGATCGGCATGCACACAGGACCTTGTGTTGCAGGGGTCGTCGGCTTGAAGATGCCTCGCTACTGTCTCTTCGGGGACACTGTCAACACGGCGTCGAGGATGGAGAGCAATGGACAGCGTAAGTGGCCAGCGCTGCCGTCGTTTAATTAAGTGGTCTTTTGGTTACGATACGACGGAATTGTTATCAATTGTTATCATTATTGCTATTGTTGGTGTTATTGTTATTACATTTTTATCATTATCATTATTGTTATCATTACTATTGGTAGTAGTAATAGTATGATCATTATTAGTATTACTATTATAATTATTATTATTATTATCATTATTATTATTATTACTATCATTGATATTATTATCATTTTTGTGGTTAATGTTATTATCATCATTATTATTATCATCTCCATTATCAATATTGTTTTTTTTATTATCATTATCATGATTATTATT
>BOPN01002420.1:10000-17500 GCA_017312705.2 Penaeus japonicus
ACATAGACCAAATGAACGACCAATTCAGTGAGATATTAACGGAAGTTCCACTTGAAATAGGGGTAAAGACGAAAAAGAAAAGTTCAGTAAGCTTTCGGTAGAGACAAAAAGCTTATGAAACAGCGTAGAAACATGAAAATAACATCAATCAGACACAAGATTGAATCAGCAGAGTTGACTATGATGATAAACAAGAAGAAGAAAAAGGATGTACGCAAATTTGATATACGAAAAATAAATGAAGCTCTACTTGCCAGCACCAGATTTAAAGAATTAGCCTCCTTTCACAAAAATCAAGCAGGCTTCCGCAGCGGATTCTCAACTACAGACCATATCCACACACTAACCCAAATAAGAGGGACAACAAACGGATATAGAAAGCCCCTGTGTATGGCATTCGTAGATTGCGAAAGGCATTCGATCCGGTACAGATATCTGCAGTGCTAGATGCAATTCGTAAACAAGGAGTAGAGGAAATATATTGTAGATTATTAGAGGATATATATATATAGATGTTACAGTGATCATCAAAAGAAACCGATAGAATACCAATAAAAAGGGTGTTAGGCAGGACGATGCCATCTCAACAAAGCTGTTTACAGCTTGCTTAGAGGAAGTATTCAAGAAGTAAAATTGGAAGGAAGAAGAGATTAAAATAGGGGATGAACACTTAGGCAATCTAAGATTTGCAGATGACATCGTTCTTTTCGGCGAGTCAGCAAATGAATTTCAACAATTACTAAGCGATTTGAACAAGGAAAGTCTGAAGATTTGCCTTAAAATGAACATGAAAAAGACTAAAGTCATGTTCAACAGTTGAACCCCAGTTGAGCAAATATGTAAATATATATGTATATATATAAATGTGTTTGTGTGCATTTTTGTGTGTATGTGTGTGTATTATAGGCCTTATCTGCAATAATTGCAAAAAACTCGCAATAATTTGCTGCCATATTTCAAGTTCTATTGCCAAAGAGCTCCACCCGTCCACGCGTACCAACCTATCCAATAGGAGCGCCAACACGCATGCGCGATTTTTATTTTATGCCGTCCCATTCAACCGTTTAAAGAGTATCTTAATGATGGTTTACAACAAAATTTATGTAACAATGAAGTAAGATTATAATGTATAGTATATTGCATATTTCGAGACTCCAGTTCATGCATGAAAATGTAAAACAAATACCACCATAAGCAGCTTTGATAAATGGGTGATAAATAATTGTTTGAATCGTTTGGCTTGGATTACATTTACTTTTTAACTCGTAAGAAACTGAATTTACTAAGTGTTTGACATGAAAAACATTTAAACAACAACAAAAAGTCTAATGGGTGTATTTTTATATTTATTCTCAGGCAGACTGGTAATCAAAGGCTATTAAAGTATATAGTCACAATCAGAGTAAAGCGTTCGAATTTGTTTAGATTTGATGGGCAGCAAGTGGTCTCTTCAGAGAAAACTGAAGTAAATCAAGTCGGTAACTCATGTAAAACAATAAAATACCTGAGTTTAGTTGATTTTCTTTATTTATTTGCAAACATTTACTAAAATGTTTGCAAATAATGTGTGTTGTGCGATATCTATTTTAAACACGACTTCTGTAATATACGCACAATATGCGAGGATAACTTTTGTTGCAATAAAAATATTATGAAAAGTATATACTCAGGTGAATAAGCCTTGAAAAAAAATTGCTTTGATTGATGTGTCATGGAATGCATTCTATATTTGCACAAATAAGATCTATTTACTGATCTGCTAATCTGCACAACTATTTTTTTTTTTTTTTTTTTAAGAAATAAACATTTTCCATGCTTAAAGTACAATGATGTTACATATTCAGATTCACATGCCGATATGAATTACTTAAAGCAAACAAGAAATGTATATGTTGTGTCTTATGAACTCAAAAGTGTTTTTCATCAGAAGAAGCAAATAACTAAAAATATTGTTTTTCAAAGGCGCGCCACAGATGCACGGGTCGCTCTGTGAGCGGGACGGCTGGTTTTGTTCGAGCGGTACGACACTTTCGCTGTCGTACGCCCGACAGTGCCCATGAAGTTGAAATGATTTCAAGACTGTGACGCTGCATATATGTTTGTCGTTGTGTGTGTGTGCGGATTATAATGGTTTAAAATAAAAGTAAATATATTAGCGATAAAAATTATATGAAACATCGTAATCCACTGGGACTATCATTTTTTGGTGACATGTTCTTGCGCATCTAAACCTTAAGCCCGATCGACTTTCTGAACAGAAATTCAAGACTACCGTTTTTTCGGCGGCTCAAAATGATGAACTATCCTTGGATGGTCGTCTGTCCGTGCGGACAACTATCAACTCATCTTTCATTTATTTTCCAGTCCCCCAGCTAGTGAGCTGGGTAATGCAATGTATGAACCCCATCCTCTCTCTCTGTACCTTATATTTCTGTCCCATTTCTTCCTTTATCCCCTCCTCCCCGCCTCTCCCTGCATGGCAGTGTATATTGCATTCTGACTTCTTGATACTCCGTTATCTGAGCTTAGAGTATTCCCGGATATGATGATAAATCAAAAGAAAAAGCGCCTGATAAATTCGTGCGTCATACCTTGTGTATATAAAGTCTCGACAGCGATGTTCTAGACGCGCTGAGGATTCGACACCGCTAAGATGTTCTCGAAGAATTTTTTACACTTTTTCACATCGGCTGTGTTGCTTGCATGCAGCTACCACCAGGCTGCAGGGCAGAAAACTTACTGTTTTTTGCATGTCTCACTTAAAGTCGTCTGTTCTGGTCCCACCGATATCTATCAAATGCAGAATTACTTTACACAGTTGGGTCAAAATGTAACCCTAAAGTTCACAGAACTGTCCATCAATAGCAACCCTGCCATACAGCGTCTACCAGTCGGACTCCTCATAACCCCCAGATCTGATAAGATTGAGATAATTGGTTGCCCAAACCTTGTCCAAGTGGATGATTTTCTCGGGGCTTCGAGTGGAATCTCTATGGTCTTGAATATGTATTATAACAGTTTATCGGAAGTACCTCAACTAACCGCCCGCAAACTTGGGATGCCTGCCATAAACCAGCAGGGAAAACAGTTTGTAGTCCGGAGAACCGCGTTCGGACAGATGAAGGACATTTGGGTGAGGGTAATGAATAAGATAACAAGTCTTAATATTCTTTTTTGTGGTCTAAGTTCACGAGAACTTAATTTTCACATTTTCTTTTCCTTTTCAGAGACTCGAGTTGGGAAATGTTTTGGTTGAACCCTTTGCCTTTTTCGACTTGAAGAAGTTAGTTACACTCAAAATCCACCACCTCTCGCCGGAACCCCTGGCCGCAGGCACGTTCAACTTTGACTCTACAGCACTCAGCCACGTTGACCTGACGTCATACGGCCCATGGGAAGGACACGCTGAACCGGGGACATTCGAAGGTGATGAAACTATCTTTTGTTTTAGTCCGGCTCAGTGATGTACCATTTTCATTAGGATGTATCACTTGGCATGTTTTCCCATTAAATTATCTAATACACAAAGAATTGCACCTAAAAATGTCAAGAAGTATATATGCATTGTGATATACTTTTTAGGGAATGTTTTCACCAACATATATATATATATATATATATATATATATATATATATATATATATATATATATATATATAGTTCAGTTCAGTTCAGTTCAGATCAGTTCAGAGATTTGTGAAGACGTCCCTTCGCCTGGGCTATATGCACGAGGCGGCCTGGCCTCTGCCAGCTATAAGAGCTGACTCATCTGACCATCATCACTGAATGCTTACCGTGGCGGTCGGATTACCTGAAGGCGCTCCAGTTGTCAGGGGGCAAGTGATAGGCATAGCCGTCTAACCAGCCCGGCAGCTGTCGTCTCTAGTCCCTGCCTGAGGAAGCGAGTGTGCTCACAATATATCAGATAGTGCTCTACCTTGGCGTCGCTCATCATGCCCAATGGTGGGTACGATTTGCCATGCACAAGGGTAGCCTAATATCAGCCTGTGAAGGCTGACTTCGGCACACCTTGATATTGATATTGAGTATCAGCGACTCATAGCCTGTGGCGTCTGAGTACCAGCTGGCCGAGGGGGATGATCTCGCTTCCTCTCTATGTCACTGCAGGGCACCGATCTGCCCTGCAGCCATCAATTTACGCCTTAGCAGTTCCTGGCTAGGATGCACCACAAGATCACTCAAGGGTTTTTTCCTGCCTTCCTCCTCTAGCCTGTCAGCTAAGTTGTTCCCTTTAATACCAACATGGCTTAGAATCCAGTTGATGATAATGCATCTACCCTGCTCCAGGATTCTCTGAGCAATGGTAAGAATCATGGTCAGAAGATAAACATTATCAAGGGGTGTGCTTTGTTGCAGGCTGTCAATGGCGGCCCTAGAGTCTGTTTGTCTGACAATATGCCGTCTGTCTGGGCTAGGGCTCCCATAATTGCGACTGCCTCTGCCTGGAGCGAGGAGGCATCGTCGGATACCCACATAGCTTGCACTATGTCCCTTGCTGCAAAACCGGCGCCTGCAGTGCGGCTAATGGGGTCTACAGAACCATCCGTGAAGTAGGAGTGATTGCTGCAATATTCCTCTCTGTCTCATCCTTCAAAAGAGATGGAGAGTACTGTGTCTTTCTTCTTGACAGGTTCATGACAAAATACTCTATCAAGGATCATGCCCACGGCAGGGCTGTGACATAGTTAGGGTGGGGGAGGTCCATGCCCTTAACCAGTAGTGTCTCCTTGAGCTCAAAACGTATCAGCACCCTGGCTGTATGAGACAACCAGGTGTTGTTGGCAAAGAGTTCATGGTTCTGTGCAAGCCGACATTGCACTTTCTGACTTAGCTGCGAGTCCGGCGGGGACTGTAAGACTTTGGCAAGGAACTGAGCCGCCATCTGATCAATCCGGGTGTCCAGGGGGAAGAGATTGACCTCCAAGAAGAGGTTGATGCCCTTAGCCCACCTAGGAGCATCCAGGATAATCCTGGCAGCCTCGTTTTGCATGATGTCAAGCCTTTTTCGTGAAACCAGGCTTGACCGTAATCAGGGCAATGGAGGTGTAGTCCACGATGAGACGGACAGCGTGCACATAGAAGGATCTTAGTACACGGTGCCCAGCCCCTAAGCGCCGCCCTGACAGAGCTCTCATGACAGAGAGTCTTGCCTTGGTTCTTTCTAGGAGGTATTTAATCTCCGTGCGGAAGGTGAGGTTTTTATCAACCCATACCCCCAGGTATTGGAAGACATGAACCCACTCTAGCTCTGACCCTTGGACTCGCAGTCTTTGGTCGCGGACATTGTGTTTCAATGTCATTGCCTTCGATTTGGCTGCTGAGATCTTAAGCCTGACTCTGCATTCCTCAGACATTAGGTCCAGACAATGCTGGGTCTTTCTAACTAGGTTCTCATTTCATCTCCCAGTAGAGATAATTGCCAGATCATCTGCATATGAAATGATTTTGCACCCCGCTGGAAGAGGAATGTCAAGGATGCTTAACATGAGGGTGTTAAACAGAGCCGGGCTGAGGACCCCCCCTTGTGGAGTGCCATTCTCCAGGGGGGAAAGTGCCTGGAAAGGTGACCTTGGCACTTCACTCTGGTAGTTCTGTCCCAAAAATAGTCACCAATCCAGGCAAGCAGTCTGCTTTTGATTCAGTGCTCAGTAAGATGGACATGCTGTGGGCAGTGTTCTTACCCCTTGTGAACCCATGTAGGTGTTCATGTGGAGGTCCCAGCTTCCATTGGAGCCAGTTCAGTACCATTCTCTCTGCCGTCTTTCCCAGACAGCTGAGTAGAGAGATGGACGGTACCGACCCAGCTCCTTTGGTTTAGGGATGGGAACTATGTCAGCCCTCTTCCAGCACTGTGGTAGTGAGGAAGTCTCCCAGGACTTGTTAATGAGATGCAAGAATGCAAGCTCACCTTCATGTCCTAGGTGGGAAATGATGGGGTAGGAGATCCCATCACAACCTGGGGCTGACCGCAAACTGGTCTTATACGTCCACCGTAATTCCCTCAGAGAGAACATGGCGTCTGCATCATCAGGCTCGACCGCCTTTTCTCTGATGAGGGCATGCCTACCTGGAAGCAGTTCTACTTGGCATGCCCTCACTTCTGCTGGTAGGCCGATGCTACTTGTTCTAGCAGAGAACTTGAGTACCAGTCTCTCCGCCTCCGACCGCTGGTCATAGTGGATCTTTCTGGGGGCTGAGCGATTTGTGGCCCATCTAATACGGTTCCACAGCTCCGAAAGGGAGGTTTGGTGGCCAAAGGACTCACACCACTCCAGCCACTTTTCCTGCTTTACCCTCTTAGCAGTTTCCTGAGCATCCCTGAGAGCCTCTCTCAAAAGAGCATGGTTCTCAGGGGTTCTCTGTCTGCGGAAGTGTCTTCTGCACATATTGATTCTGTGGTTGACCTCCTTAATTTCATCATTGTAGTACCAGGCATCTTTGAAGGCTACCTCGTATATGGCATTAACAAGTCTGGCTTCAAGTGTATCCACATTATCGTTAAGTGATAAATCACTGGTTTTGAGGCACCTGGCCAGGGCCTCCTGGAAAGCTTTCCAGTTGGCCCTGTCCACCTTCCATTGAGGATTGTGCTGGGGCACGGGTACCGGGCCAGCATCCAAGATAGTGGTGACTATGGCAAAGTGATCGCTCGTGGCAGTGCGTAGGCACCTAGCTGTTGAGAAGAGCAATCTCGGGGCTATGTAGGAGCCTGCCGCATCACGGCTCCATGTGGGATCCAGGATGGGGTGGTGGGCATTGAAGTCTCCCCCTTTGAGGATTGGCTCGTGTGCTGCAGCAGCACAGACTTCACTAATATCTAAGCTCCTACATTTTGGCCTGCTGTACACATTTTACAGCTTGAGGGGACCCCCGGCCAAATGGATCTCAACGGCAAGGAGTTCGACACCTTCTCCACACTGCACGGGATCGGCAATCAAGGAGCAGGGGATAGTCGACTTCATGAGGGGAATCAAACCTCTGGTGCCTTGCGTACAGGGCAACACAAAGGGATATCCCGAGAAGCAAACAGAGTCCCCCGATAGAGTCTCCTGGAGCATGACAATGTCAATGTTCTGAGATCGCATCATTGCGTGGAGAAGGGCGTTCCTCTGGGAAAAGCTGTTGATATTCCACTGCAGTATGCTTAGATTAGGAGCCATTGTGCTAATCTGAGTCCATTAAATCTGTGTCGTCAACGACGTCGACATAATCGGTCTCGGTGTCCGACGCCCCAGTGTGGGTAACATCAGGCATTTCAGAGTCTGACAACTCCTTGGTGAGTTCCTCACTGATCGTGATTTCCTCCCTTGACTCGTCACTGTCGTCAGGACAGGTCAAGCCATTAGAAGGGCTGGGTTATATGTGTGTGTGTGTGTGTGTGTGTGTGTGTGTGTGTGTGCATGTATGTATGTATATATGTATATAATTACATACATAAATTGTGATGGTAAAGAGATTTTCTAATTACCCACACATAA
>BOPN01002420.1:35000-40000 GCA_017312705.2 Penaeus japonicus
TATCTAATTACAGATACTACTAGCAGACATATCTACCATGGCGGCTACCCAAATGAAGCCAACTGTAGCTTACAGGCTAGTGGCAGTTACTACCCAGTGTTTCCAGAACCGACTGTGTCCGCAGACTTCTTCTCAGAAAGACTCGGAAAATTCTACGAAAAAGTACCCGGTTTTGTTCGCGTCTTCCATGCCAACGGATCTGTGGGATATTCGTTCAATCACACTTTCCAGGTCAGATATTATGAGGCTGGGGACGACATGCGATATACATACACCCGTGCACACACATACAATTATATATATATATATATATATATATATATATATATATATATATATATATATATATATATATATATGTATATATATATATATATATATATATATATATATATATATATATATATATATTTATATATATATATAATTATATATATATATATATATATATATATATATATATATATATATATATATATATATATATATATATATATATATATATATATATGTATGTATGTATGTATGTATATATATGTATATATATGTATATATATGTATATATATATATATATATATATATATATATATATATATATATATATATATATATATATATATATATATATATATATATATATATATATATATATATATATATATATATATATATATATATATATATATGGGTATATATATATATATATATATATATATATACATATATATATATATATATATATATATATATATATATATATATATATATATATATATGTCATGCAAATATGTATATATATATATATATATATATATATATATATATATATATATATATATATATATATATATATATATATATATATATATATATATATGTATATATATATATATATATATATACTTTGTCTCTCCGAATGAAACGAACGAGCTTTGTTCTTGCTCTTGTAGATAAGTTTTACCTTGTAATTGATGGGCAAAGTTCTGCCGAGATTTTGGAAAAAATATATGTTATGAATTGCGAGGATAAACACACTCAAGCTCAAGTTCAAGTTAGTTGGTGCTATGGACTACCCCAAGCTTTGCTAATGCTTTTCTACACCGCTAAGAATTTATTTGGCCTCATAGTTGGCTTAAATAAATTGTACAAGAGATTCATACATGCTACATTTCTTATATTTAAACACCACTCACACGTTGGAAAATTTTAATTAAATAACTAACATCCTTATATTAAGTTGATGTCTGAAAGGAAAAAGGAAAACAAATTTTCCTCTCTTAACACACTGTTCACCAAGGGCAATGGTTGCTTGTACACCACTGCTTAAGTAAATTCACATGCAGAGTATCTCGAGAGAACATATGCATATAGACCTCACTATAGACAACTTGCCTTTTATACCTGCATCCCAGAAGTCACTTAACTATCAGAACTATGTGATAATCCTTTGTCTCCTTGTAAAGGTAATCAGTATTTGCAGTAAGACTGATTGATGAGCCCCATTGCGTAACGACTGTGTCAGTTCACCTCAGGTCTTCACTACCTCTGCTCGTAGGTAAGTAACACATCGTGTTTTCTTCTAGACCACGTCAGCATATTACATTTTTTTATATAAATTGATTCATTAGCTCATCAATGAACTACGCCCTCAATTGAGGTTCCCTAAACACAAGTTTGGGAATGAACTATTCAGGCTACAGACATCAAAAGCAAATTAATACCCTGGAAGCTTATATCATAAAATTTTACGATGATACATAATTAGCGAAATGTGTCCTTTCATCAATTCAAACACACACATACACGTGTTTATATATATATATATATATATATATATATATATATATATATATATATATATATATATATATGTATATAATATGGTCTACCCTTCTTACTTTGTTTTTATCAATATTTACCTATTGCACTTTTAACTCAAAGATACGAAAAATATGATTAAATAATGAGATTAGTCTGGGGTGAAATTCCCGTTTTCTATAATCTCTTCGTCATTTTAGCAGTAATTACTTAACGATGTATTCAAATTATGTTTATTTATTTAATCGTGTATAGTATAATTCTAGTTTTTAAGTTTATTTTCTCTACAATTAAGCATAATATTACACATGGTGAAAGTATATTACAAATTAGAAACGTATCTTTTATTGGCAATATCTATAATATGCAACAACTTCTCACGTGTACTATATTCCCCTATCTGCAATTACCGTGTATTTGATATCCCATATATAATGGAACAAAGAAGAACTAAACACTCTTTCCGAAAAACCTGGGACATTCACAAACTATTCTGTGCTGAAGTTCCGTAACTTCTCACAGGAAAATTGTACCAAATTCGATCCTTCAGGTTTGGCTGGTTTGTATATCCAGTTTTTTCCGATTCCATTTTCAGCATACCAAATACCTCATGTATGCAGTCAGCATCGTGAGAGAGTGGCATGAAAATGACATCTGTGTTATGCAGATATCTACTGATGGATGCAAAGTAGTATTTGCCAAGCCCTAATTTGATCCCTACTTCTGAACATATTTGAGATGCCCCAAATGCTGTCTGAAATATTTTCGGCTCTGTACTAATGACAGCTTTTCACCAGCAAAAGAAATGGATCTTGGAGAACTAGAAGATACCTTTGATAACAGCAGGGTTCTTTTGCAGTGCCCTCAAGCATCTAATAAGATTGTCTTTCAAGCCAACTTTTGTCTTGGATGGCAAATCAGCATTTTCAATACTTCATAATTTATCAAGTACAACATCAAGTGATATAAAAACATGTAATGATGAACACATATAACCTAACCACCTAACAACAACTGGCACAAATATCCTAGGCAATATCATGTTTTTTTTAATTCTTTTAAGAACTCAAGACAAAATAATTTTGCATGTCTGTTCAGTAGTTCATGAATGGTTACCCGACAATAGCATAAAAGTTAATTGGCCACTGAAAACGGACCTCATCATTTATATCCTTATAAAAATCAATCACTTCTGTTGGTTCCCTGAGGTTATGACATGTTTTTACTCATATTGGTTATCTTCAATGAAGCTAGAGTGTCATCTCTTTTACTAATAGTTGCCTACCTTTTCTTGCGGAAAATGGTAGTATCAAAAGGAATCAATCAGTTGTCAAGACCTATTACTTGAGAAAAAAACATCAGTGAAATTTGTTGCATTATTTCCGTGGTGTATTTCCGTTTCCCTTCTGGCAGTCATCAGGAGTGGATAAATCTTCTAAGGTTGAGGAAGATTAAGTTTCCGTTGTCATGTTCATCATCTGTATCGTTTTCACATATTCCTGAATCTCACTCAGTCATTTTATTTGCCAGACTACATTTCCTCTTATTTCTGTATTCCTTCCTTTTAGTAGGCTTTATGGTCAGCAGAACTAGGGGATCCAGCACTACCATTTAACTTTGCTTCATACCACTCGATGTCTTCTTGTAGCACTTCTCTCGGTTGTCTTTTGCCTTTAAAAGATACGATTTCAGTACCAATAAACAAAGCTTTCAAACTCTCCTCCTGTGTATAATAATATACTTTCTTTATGTTAAGTACTTTTGTGATGGCCTTTAGTTTAGTAATAGTCTTCAGTCCAAATTTCTGATATAATTCTTCAATTTAGTCACAAGTTTCGAAACAATTTGTCGTCCAAACGTTTGGATTTCAATCATACACTTTCAGCGAATTATATCGTGCCAATATATCACAAACAAGTAGCAACACAGCAGAAACTTGTTGGAATGTATAATAATGTTATTAATTAACTAACGTTTATATGCTTATTGGAGAAACACGGCATTACTTTACCGGCCATTAAGTTCAGTGAGGAACTAGAAGTATTGAAAGACTTCCGAGCTAAGGTCATTGAGGAACTTGCTATATGTGGTATTTAAGTGCTTAAGGTCTGTGAAAAATTTGTTGCATGCAATATTTAGGTTCCCAAGGTCAGCGAGGAACTTGATGCACCTAAAGACACAAATCTAATTGCGATTTGGAAGGGAACTATGATCACTTAACATTAGTGAGGAAGTTCGAAGTGCGTGGACCTCGTCTGCCTGCGCGGCCCCAATTCCGCGGAAATGCGTAATATATTAAATTGAAAAGTGCAACCCCTAAACGTTATCAGATCAAGCTGATTTTTTTCACATTTCATATTTATGATATATGGAGCCTATTTATGTACAGTCACAATGACATTTCAAAAGTTGCAATTATTGAAATACCCTAATGTGCAGTCGTGTGGTGAGTGAAGTACTCATAGATTTCTCTAAGACAAGTTTGTTTGCTTTTTCTTTGCTGAATGGAATGCAGAATGGACATCCCTCCGCTGCCACCACTGTGTGAGGGGTGCTCACAAAGGTTTTTGGAGGCCAAATTCTGGTGTTCTTGGTTCCTTTCTTGATGGATAACGGCACAGAGTGGTGTCTCTGAGGGAGTGGGAATGTGTGAGTCTGTCTAACCTCATGTAGATCTTATATCTGACTTGTTGGGTTGCTATGAATAGATTTCCCATGGGAATGAGCAATATACCATGTGGTACCCACATGCAAACAGTGCTGTAGCGATGCGGCATGCAACTTGTCCTTAAGTGGCAATCAAAGTACGGCACTTGAAGTACATCTCGCAATATATATATATATATATATATATATATATATATATATATATATATATATATATATATATATAATACGGAAATTCATGTTTTTTGAACACTTATAAATGGTCAATGGATGTGGCGGTCATCCCCTCTATGTTTTGTTTTAATTTTTTTTTTAATTATCGGCACTCATGAGCTTGAGCTGGACAAGGTAGACAATACCAGTGCTAAAGGGTGCCACAGTAAGATTAAATTTACTTACCTAGCAATTATAATTTGGGTAAAAAATGAGATTGAATGTTTCATTAGGTGCGACTAAATGCATTATCTTTTGTTACTCAGGAAATCTTTTGGCTGATTTTTTAGTAAAACTCCAT
>BOPN01002420.1:115000-117500 GCA_017312705.2 Penaeus japonicus
AGATGTATCGATGAGTGTCTCGACTGATTTGTACGTGTTGGTAGGTAATGAGATCAACATGCCCAAACTTCATCGACCTTTTTTCATATTCTTTTAAACACTTTTCCGTTTATTAATTATTTAGACTTTATGGGAGACTTGGTTCAAAAGCTTCTTAGTGGTTTTCTCGTTTTTCACTTTGCTGCAAAAAAATGAATTAATGCTACATGTCTATGATACTGTGAATCACCATGTCAGAAGAGGTTATTTCATTCGATGATAAAGTAGCTACTATTCAGTGTAATTTTCAGAGTAAAGTTGTTTTTATCACGCTGATACGATTTTCTTACTTTGAAATCGCAAAGTAGAGTTAAGCTCTATGAACTGAAGTGCAGTATGAGTTGCATGACAAATGTGGGGATATTCAGATTACATGCGCCGAGGGGTGGATTGCTAACACGACTCTAATTGCAAGGAGTGAGACGCGTGCAAGCTTTCGGAAGGACGAAGATTAGAGAAAACCGAAACAGATTGAAGAAGACAAAAAAAAAAAAAAAAAAAAAAAAAAAAAAAAAAAAAAAAAAAGAGAGAGAGAGAGAATAAAGAGAGATTAAAATATCAAATATTCTGACGGCTCATGTTGATACCATGTCACAGTGCACAGTAACCAGGGCTACCCTATCGGCGCTGCTAATCCATCACCGTTGACAGACATGGCTGCGACATCCGCCTCTTGTCGCGTTACTCACCTCTGACGCGTTGTTGCAAGGCCTGTCGTTTTTCGTAACGTATGGGGATATTCGTCGTGGGTTTGTTTGTCGATTTGTGTGTGGTTATGTATGTGTGAGTTTGTGCTACTTTATGTTTTTTTTATATATATATATGGTTTTTTTTTAGCATAAATATAAATAGCAAATATATCCTAAAATTTTGCAGTGCAAAGCAACTAAATCGGAATAACAAACCCTGAAAGATCTTGGAAACCATAATTATAATGTCCAAACTTTGACAAAACATCAAGTTAAAATGTTACGATGCAGATCTCAGTATGCCTTCTTGCGCCAAAATAGTTTAGAAAAGGTATGATGTTACGACATTGCGTATGCTAATAGGTTTCAGCATACCCTACCATGGTACTTTTTTCCGAAAACAGATAAATGTTGCCGTTACGAGACAACAGATAAACAAGTCATAAACACGAAATTTCCACACAATAGCAAGCTGGCTGACAACTCTTGCTGCCGCCGACATTTGTTTGGTATTAGCTAGTGTGCTTGTGCATGTGTTTAATCGCGTGCTTGCATGTCTCCGTACGTGTGGGGGTTTTAGTGAGCGTGCGTGAAATAAAAAGTAAAGAGAAAATGAGGGAGAGGAGGAGGAGAAGAGGAGGGAAGGATGCAGGCACTAGAGAAGAAAGACGAAGTGGAAAGTAAGAGGGGAAACAGAGTCGACAGACAGATAGATGGAGGGGCAAAGAAATAGACGGACAGACAAACATACAGGCCATCAGGCAATGAGGGGAAGGGGGAGGCACAGTGCAAAAATGAATCCGTGTATTCCCTTGAGTATGTATCATATGCGCTTGGTGAATATATCCATTTCCATGCCCATGCCATGCTAACAGGTGGGAAAGCAAGAAAAATATCAAAGCTGAAGGAAGGAACACACAAAGTTTAGCGGGTTGACAACTCACTGTTAAAAAGGAGAGAGAGGGAAAAATGGCGTGACGTCGAAATCCTAAGTAAAGCTGGGGTAGAAACTGCCAACTCCAATGTATATGATAAGGCAAGAAAGAGGAACTGCGTAAATAGTGTTCACATAATCTGTCGAGTGACCGTTAATCCTTGTGGCAGATCAGGTGTCAAATGCGAATCAGGTATTCTCAAGATTGCCTGATTAAAAGTTCCAATCAGGAAATGGGTTAGATGTACATCGTAACTTGCGCTGCACTCATTATGATCTTTCACTTATCCTGCCCTGATTTGATCCTGAAATGGGGACGTAAACAATCCATCGGTAGAACGCGGAGAGATAAATTACTGAAGATAATTTTAATGGAAGTAATGATAAGAAGATAGAAAATGAGAATGCCGACGAACACAGTTACTAAGAGAGAGAGAGAGAGAGAGAGAGAGAGAGAGAGAGAGAGAGAGAGAGAGAGAGAGAGAGAGAGAGAAATCGGTTATTTCAGGAGTCTTGAACATCGTGTGAACAAAATAACATGTGAGTAAGTCTATAGGCAATCCTCATTGGTGATTGTTAAAGCCATAAGAATGTGCCGAGAAAGTATGATTTAGTAGTTTAAATTAGTAGTCAAGTTTAACCCTGTACCCAATGAACCGATAACGTATAAATATTACAATAGTTCATGACAGGGATCTCATGTTTAAAGGCGCCCGCCTCTTATCGGGAGAGATTGTGCTATCGTCTTTTATATTTTATTCTTTATCAACAGCAACAACAATGAAAAGAAATATGACGACTTTTAGAATACATTTGATGGGACTAAACTATCCACAAT
>BOPN01002420.1:142500-147500 GCA_017312705.2 Penaeus japonicus
CCTACCTCTTCTTGTTATCTTTATTGTAGGTGGTTATATGTTTCGTATTCGTTCATGACAACACAAAAATACGAAAAAATAAAGTTGCCTTTTGTCCTCCCATAAAACAGCAATACTTCTATCACATTGAGTATAAAGAAAATAATGAGCTAATATGGATAATATACTACAATTTTAGTCAACTGCAGCACTGATAGAGCCTGTCATATGGCACATATAAGTCTCTAAACTCAATAAAACACACAAAATAATAAAACACAAAAACCGCTCTAGTTTTACAATGATTGACTGAAAGAGATTGGGATGATTAAAATTATATTGCTTCAAGCGATCTCTCTCTAAAATAAAACCTATCCTGGAGGCTGGACAAGCAAATTTATCTCCGTCTGCAATGGGTTAAAAACGAAATTGACTTCATAATCACCAATAGGTGTGTCGTTGTACAAGACGTATGTGTTATCGATAAAGTAAATGCCGGTAGCGACCACAGACTGGTCAGAAGTAAAATTACAGCTAGGAAGGAAACGGAATAACGTCATGCAGAAGCCTCTCGTTAGTCTAATTAACATTAAGAATAGAGTCACAGAAACAGATACTCAGCTCTCGAAGAAAATCTTGACATAGGGCAAATGAACAACTAATTTAGTAATATTTTAAAGGAAGCTGCACTTGAAAGAGGAGGTAAAGACGAAAAAAAAAGTTCAGTAAGCTTTTGGTAGAGAGAAAAAAACTTATGAAAAAAAGTATTGGCATGAAAATAACATCAATCAGAGACAAGATAATATCAGTAGAGGTGACTAAGATGATAAACAAGAAGGAAGAAGATGTGTGTAAATTTAACATGCGAAAAATAACTGAATCCCTGCTTTCCGACACCAGCCTTAAGGCAACAAAGAGAAGGCTCGGAATAGGGCAAAATCAAATGTATGCAGTAAAGAAACCAATGGAGAGGTGACATACAATAAAAATGAAATTATCAAAGTAATAGAATACTTCTATTGCGACCTATACCACTCAAACGACCAACCACGTATGGAGACAAACACAACAATTGGAGATGTTCCAAACATTGCAGTAGAGGAAGTAAAAAGGGCATTAAAAGGCATGAAATGATGAAAAGCACCAGGAGAAGATGACATTGGTGTAGATCTTATTCAAGATGCAGGAGAGATTGCGACAGTAAAACTGGCCAATCTTTTTAACATATGTCTAAGCGTCGATAATACTCCGAAATCCTGGAAAAATGCAATAATAATTTTGATACACTAAAAGAGGGACACAAAAGATTAAAGAATTGCCGACCTATAAGTCTCTTTTCAGTAATCAATAAACTGTTCACAAAAATCATCACAGCCCGCATCACTGATACATTAGATTCAAAACAATCCAGGGAACAGGCAGGCTTCTGCAGCAGATTCTCAACTACAGACCATATCCACACACTAATAAGAGAGAAAACAAGCGAATATAGGAAGCCCCTGTGTATGGCATTAGTAGATTATGAAAAGGCATCCGAATCGGTACAGATAGCTGCAGTACTAGATGCAATTCGTGAACAAGGAATAGAGGAAATATATTGCAGATTATTAGAGGATATATGTTTATATGGTTCAGCGACCATGTAGAAACCAATATAATACCAGTATAAAAGGGTGTTAGGCAGGGTAACACCATCTAACTGAAGCTGTTTACAGTTTGCTTGGAGGAAGTATTCAAGAAGTTAGATTAGATGGAGAAAGGGATTAAAATAGGGAATGAACATTTAAGCAATCTAAGATTTTCAGATGACATAGTTGTTTTCGGCAAGTCAGTAGATGAATTATAACAATTATTATGCGATTTGAATATGGAAAGTCTGAAGATTAGTCTTAAAATGAACATGAAAAAGACTAGAGTCATGTTCAACAGTCGAACCCCAGTTAAGCAAATACAAATACAGAGTGAGGTACCAGAAGCAGTAAACGAATATACCCAGGGCAACTCATCCAGACGAATACATCCTGCGAAGCCGAGATAAAACAGCGAATCAGGCTAAATTGGAGTGCCTTCCATACTCATAGTAATATATTACGAGGTCTTCTGCCACTATGTCTAACAAAAAGGTTTTTGACCAATATGTCCTCCCCGTCATGACCTATGGTTCAGAAACTTGGACTGCAACCAAGGTACTCGAGAGGAAATTAGTAAGTGCTCATAGAGAAATGGAAATGCTTATGCTAGGAGTTAGTTCAAGGGACAGGGAAATAGCCACATGGATCAGGCAACAAATAGAAGTAGAGGATAAACTCAAGAGCATTAAGAAGAAAAAGTGACAGTGGGCTGGACATATAAATATATATATATATATATATATATATATATATATATATATATATATATATATATATATATATATATATATATATATATCAGAGACAGGACAACAGGTGGTCAAAAAAATAGCAGAATGAGAAATACACAGCACTAAGAGACCAAGGACAAGACCAATGACAAGATGATGGGATGAAATAGCGCATTTCACAGGAGTAAACTGGAATCAGAGGACACAAAACCGGAATGACTGGAAAAGATTGAGAGAGCCTTACGTCCTGCAGTGGAATACTACAGACTGACGATGATGGCGATGATAAATATATATATATATATATATATATATATATATATATATATATATATGTGTGTGTGTGTGTGTGTGTGTGTGTGTGTATACACACACACACATATATATATATACATATATATATATATATATATATATATATATATATATATATATATATATATATACATGTTCTAGGTTCCTTTTGCTTATTTGAGCTTAATTCTATGTTAATCTATTTATTTATTTGCTTTTCTGCTTTGATTATTTTTTTATTTTATGTTCATTTATTTTCTATTTGTTTTCATTTATTCACTTATTTTTATCCTCTTGGGAATAGACTGACAGGGGAAATTTTGTCAAACAGATATAACATATCTCATATGTATTCTCAAATTAAGCCAACAGGCTTATCCATGGGCCAGCAGGTCACTCACACCAGCCAGCAGGCTTATCCACGGGGCAGCAGGTCACTCACACCAGCCAGCAGGCTTATCCATGGGCCAGCAGGTCACTCACACCAGCTAGCAGGCTTATCCATGGGCCAGCAAGTCACTCACACCAGCCAGCAGGCTTATCCATGGGCCAGCAGGCTTATCCACGGGGCAGCAGGTCACTCACACCAGCCAGCAGGCTTATCCATGGGCCAGCAGGTCACTCACACCAGCCAGCAGGCTTATCCACGGGCCAGCAGGTCACTCACACCAGCCAGCAGGCTTATCCACGGGCCAGCAGGTCACTCACACCAGCCAGCAGGCTTATCCACGGGCCAGCAGGTCACTCACACCAGCCAGCAGGCTTATCCACGGGCCAGCAGGTCACTCACACCAGCCAGCAGGCTTATCCATGGGCCAGCAGGCTTATCCACGGGGCAGCAGGTCACTCACACCAGCCAGCAGGCTTATCCATGGGCCAGCAGGTCACTCACACCAGCTAGCAGGCTTACCCAAGGGCCAGCAGGCTTATCCACGGGGCAACAGGTCACTCACACTAGCCAGCAGGCTTATCCACGGGCCAGCAGGTAAGCACAATGATTAGCAGGGCAAACCCCCGTGCCATGAGTAGATTCAAATTGAATAGGAGGCGGATGTGTCTGCGTTTGGAGTTCAGAGCTAAGTGGCTAATCATATAATGGCGACCACCAACCATGGTTTTCTTCGAAGATTCGAAGCCGTGAATCCGGGTCAGCTTAGTAAACCAAATGAATCTACTCACATACATATGCACTCACACATCACACAGATGCGAATTTTCATTACCTTCGCACAAAGGATAAAAGTGAAACCATCACTACAACCCTGTACAAAGCCCCCTATTTCATCTTAAAATCGTATGATTTTAATTTAAAGTGGGGGTTTCACTTACATAATTCAATACAATAAACTATTTAAAATTTACGCCACAATCCCTCTTAAACAGAACATCGACTAAGCATATCTGCACCAACATTATCTTGCCATTTTATATATTCATTCGTAAGTGTGAATGATTGAAGGGCGAGTGACCATCGCATAAGACGCCCATTGCTGTTCTTCATTTTTCTAATGTATGTGAGAGGCTGTTGATCCGTCTGTAAGATAATTCTAGGCCATACAAATAACTCCAGAACTTTTTAATAACCCAAACGATAACTAAAGCCTCTCGCTCAGTTACAGCATAACGACATTCAGAATCCTTAAGCTTTCTACTCGCGTAAGCGGTTGGCATGACAACATCGTTGACACTTTGCAACAACACCGCCCTGAGACCAGTGTCGCTGGCGTAGGTTCGGAGATAAAATGTCTTATTGTAATCGGGCAGAATCAAGATAGGAGCATTTACCAACAGTTCTTTTAACTCTTCAATTCTTTTAATAAGGTCGTCAGTCAAGGTAAATTTGTTAGGAACAAAATTATTAATGAGACAATTCAAAGGAGGTCAGGCAGGTTCGGGATAAACTTACGATAATATGAGAGTGTTCAGAGAAAACTACGCATTTGTTTCTTTGTCTCCGGCTGTGGCATATTCTTAATTGCACTAATCTTATCTGGGAGAGTACTCAAGTCTTTCTCACCAAGACTAAACTCGAGATATTTGATGCTGGGGAAAGTGAGAAAACACTTGCTCGGACCTGCAGTTGAACCGTGCTCACGTAATTTTTCTAAAAGTTTCCTCAAATTAGTTAAGTGGTCCGTTAATGTTGAACTGTGTACCACCAAATTATAAAAATAGTTCTCTACATTGGTCAAATCTGCAGTCAATCTTCTCATTAATCAAAAAATGTGGCTCATGCAGCACGCAAACCAAACGGAAGTTTAGTAATTTGCATAAGCCCACACTTATTAGTAGCAAAAGCTGTGTACGATTTTGCTCTTTCCGACAAAAGGATTTGCTAATATCCTTTGGAAAGATCGATTTCTGA
>BOPN01002420.1:167500-170000 GCA_017312705.2 Penaeus japonicus
ATATATATATATATATATATATATATATATATATGTATGTATATATATGTATATATATATATATATATATATATATATATATATATATATATATATATTAGGGCTTTTTTTTATTATTTAGGGTCTTTTTGGCCCCTTTGGTTTCTTACTTATGATCCTTGGAATGATTAAGCCACTCATGGTTAAAAGGAAACTTGGTCATATCCAAACCACATATATTTACACTTATTTACACACACACACACACACAAAAAAGCATAAACAAAATATAAATATGGTAGTCTTTGTGCGGCGTGAAGCAGGCGGTATTCTTGTTATTCATGTTGTGACCCCGGAAGTAGTGGTACCAGAGGTTGTGGAATCAAAGGCTGTGGCGCCAGAGTACAACTCTGGTCAGTTATAACAATTTTAGTCAAGTAGATTGATAGCTTAAGTCAACATTCACCTATGGAGACTGAAAAAAAAAAAACAATGTAAAACTTGTAATTCCATTTACAATAGATTTCACAGTGTATATACACTTTAATATATTCGAAGTGCATCAAGAGACAACATTTATAAATTACAGTATACTCACATGAGTGTGAATAGGCGAGAAGACCGGAGCTAAGTGACGGTCCATGCTGAGTGGGTCACCATCATTGCTGGTAGCGGAAATCAAAAAGGAATTCACACGCACAGACACGCAACACACAAACCAGCTTCCAAATGATCGATCAGTGACTGAAAACAACGATTGAAGTGAAACCACCACCAACATTTTAATCACCAGATGAAACCCTTTCCATGTAATGGCCCGTCTACGCCTTATCAGTAACCCGGGATGCTTAATCAATAAATTAAGAACCATGCGACTATATTATCGGCTGATATTCTATAGGATATGATTATATAACCTCCATTTGTAATGTAATGTTATCAAATAATGTCATGACCCTACATCAATGTCTCAATCCTTGCCCACACCTGTGCAGTTAGCCCGGGTTGTAAATAAAAAACTGAACTAAACTAAGCTCACATTGTCATGGGGACGAAACTATTTCTTCCCGTACGAAAGGGGAGGCAAATGCCATTTTATACCCAGAAGTCTATAATACTCCGGGGTTGGAGCTGTGTATTGAAGCCTAAACTTTGTTTGTTTTTCACTTATTTTACATGCTAGCTTTTTTAACCAACGGAGATCAAAAGCCTCCACTAGATTTGAATTTCATGATTATATAAGGAACAATTAAAATGTGTTGAATTTGGTAACTGAAAGCACAAAGTTTTCATCCCTTTTGATTAGCTTTTCCATGGCTGCCACGCCTACCCGAAGCAGCGCGGACATGCAGGGAAGGGGATTAATATATATGTATAAAGGGAATTTTCCTAGAAATACTTCACGAACTTCCCGAATTCACTCATGCTGTTTACATATATATTGTACTTAACGAATTATAGAATTCGATAATACAAAAGAATGATTAACGAATGAATTAAAAAAACAATAGTATATAGAGAAGTGAAACCTATGCAATTACTTTCTTTAAAGTCATTTTACGACAAACAAAACAATACATTAATGAAATTATTAAATGAATACGTCGATCAACAGTAACAATATAATTACTTATATTAAATGACATGAACAAAAGCTCTATACCTAACAAAGAAGTTTTAATTTGCACTGTTGTAAGTACAAGTATATGGAGGGAAATGTTTGCAAGTTGCCAAGACCTCTTGACGATGGATTTGCTTGGTTGTTCCTATAGCCTAACATCCTCAGAAACTCTTGACGCCGTAGGTTTGCGGTGCGGAACTCGTGTGGCACGTGCAGTAGACCCTCTTTCTAGTCTCTGTTTTTCTAAAAGGAGAAAGTCCCAACACTGCGACGGATTTGGGATAACTCTTGACCCTTTTACTGGAGATGACAAAACCAAGTAGAGTAAAAACTATTTTGGTAGCAGGAGGCTTGTTGGACGTTTTGAGTTGCCGGGGCGTTGTTGAGTGTGAGTAGGGCGAGCACGTTAGAGAGAGAGAGAGAAAGAGGTAGGGAAAGGCAGGTGATATTTTCACTTGATCTCGCATGGCAGGACTTTCAATTCCATACTTGACCCTGGAGCACTAGCGCCAGCCGAACAAATAATTATTCCTGAGTAATGATAAAAAATTTAGCACTCATACATGTTATCTGCGACGTATTAGCAACCATAATTGAAATAATTATTATATTTTTGGAAATATCAATTATATCAGATCATGTTGTCATAAAACGAATGGCCTATTTAAGAGAAATGTGTCACCGCTGTATAGTTCAAATTCATTAATTTCACTCTCACGTGTTTGATACAAGTTCTATGCAGTTTATATGTATATAATCGATACAGACCAGGGTAATACCTTAATAACAAAACATTCTATAAAAAATGGCCATGTGCTAAATCTAGTAAGTGAGTCCTTGCCCGAATGAGACAAATTTTAGTACGAGCATCCTTCGGATAAGGAAGAGTCAGAATCGCAG
>BOPN01002420.1:197500-202500 GCA_017312705.2 Penaeus japonicus
ATTCCCAAACTGCTATCTGACACTTAGAAGGATTAATTCAAAGTTCAGCATCATGTACCAACACCAAAGTTATTTGTAAATGAGTCAGGTGTTCATCCATATTGTTGCTAAATACCATAATCTCATCGACATATGCAGCAGTATGGTGCCTAAGTCCTGGCGATAACACCACGTCGGTCGTTCTTGGAAATATCTAAGGAGCAGTACGTAATCCAAAAGGCATCCTTCGAAACTGCCATCGGGCACTGTCGCTAAAGGCTGCCTGGTGCCTATCAAACTCCTCGATAAGTATTCCCCAGTATCACTTCGTTCATCTAATGAAGTGAAGAAGTTTTACTCAGATAACTGAGATCGTCGAGCCTTTTTCTAAATAGGTGGAGGTGAATATGAGTCTTCAGTAGTAAGTTTATTGATTGTTCGAATGTCCCCTCAGATTCTGACAGATCCATTTGGTTTCTGAACGATTACAACAGTAATACAAGCTTGGCTTTCAGTATTTCTTGTTCACGATGCTCGGCGTTCCTCTCCTCTTGCACTGGACGAAATTCCGCTTCTAATTTGGTACTGCGCTCATCTTGCAGTTGCAACTCCATGCTTATGCCCGTAAGCTGCGCTACGAGGCGCTCCAATACCACGGTGAAAACTCGTCTTGGGAGGCAATAAAAGAAAAAAGAAAAAAAAATGCAGCAACATTTAATTAGTAAAATGAAACAAAACTGAACAAGCCAACTGGAACTAGTTTAAAGCACTAGAGTCCCTTAGCAACACTATTTCAACGAATTAGTAATCACTGAGTCATATAGTTAAACTGACAAATCAAAGCAACAACGCAGCTAAATAAGTAAGTAATTATCTACCCACTGCGTTAAAATATCATGAAAAATCATCACCAAATACATGCATATTCGTAATCCAAATGATAGAATTATATACATAATTACCATCAAAATAAAACAAAGACATGCATAAATATCGTTAAAATATCACAAAAAGGATACTGCAACAATATCCTCTAATTAATTCGTAAGCAAATCAAAAGCAAACAAGGTATACAGTTACAGTAATCAAATATTTTCGTTCCTTAAACAATAAGCACCATTGAGATCTACAATAGATCTGCTCAAATGACAAACAATTTCCTAAAAAATAAAATTATCACAAAGACGGAAACCGCTCTGGATATTGTAAATGCAAAAACTCCTTTTATGAATCCAAAAGGTAGCAACCAAATTATGATGTAGCGTCTTACAAAAAGCTTGTAAGTAGTTGCAGAAGACAACAATTCTATTTACTTGTGAGGTCGACCATCACTCATCACTCAGGTGGTGTATGGGATGAATGTCCATCACCTGCATTTATCTTTTAGGCGACTGGACGTCGAGGTAAGTCAATTCACAACGATTTTGATTAAAACTACCGGCTTTTATCAACAAGTAAAGTCCAGAGAGATGTTGGTTCTATGGTAGGTAGCAGAATCTCCCGTGGCAAAATGGTACTTCCTTATAATGTAGGTATAGGGGGTGTGAGTATTTGATATACGAATTTTAAATTACCCGCTGGACTATAGTGATTGGAATAATGTGTTGAAAAATAATTATTTGTTGTATCCTTGATTCCATATATCATTCTCATTTTACAAAATAAATTAATGATAATCCATAATGGGCAATTTTTGTTCTACCAAATGTAAGTGCCATTTGTCTCTGTCTGTCTGTGTTTAGTCCTTCCGTTGAGTTTCAATTTCTAATTGTAATAAAGGAAAAAAAATGTCATATGACTACATTAGCAAGTACACCTATAATAAAACAAAATAGCTATATTGCTAATTATGATGATGATAATAACAAATAAGATGATGATAATGGTAACAATAAGGATAATAATAATAACAATAAGAGGAGGAAGAAGCAATTATAGAAGAAAAAGAGGAAATCAAACACGTAGTATAGAAAGAAACGAAGCATTCGGGTATGCTGACCTTGTTTAATCCTCAACAGGCGAGCTTTACAGTATGTGCACGCGTTTCTGGAACCCCAATGCAGAGTGATTCTCTTTAACTCTTCGTGATTCCCTATTGCGAGAGGAAAAAGTCGCACATGTGTTACTAACTTTGCCTCACCTGGGTACGTACATTCGATTGGAAAGTTGTTATCGTTCCTTTTCATGATTTAGTTATATATATAAACAAATATAATGATTTAAACAATTTAAACAAATTCTCAACTTCATCAATAGAAGCCTTTAATTGTTTGAAATAATATAATTGTAAAAAGAAGCCACATGTGAGAACAATCACACTGCTATAGACCATTATAAGCGCAATAAACATTGATAGGTTTAAAGTATAGTAGATATACCAAAAATGTATAGTTAGGGTTATTGTCACAATGTAAAATATACATTGATATAGATAAAAAAAAAATGAATAGATAGGGGAATAGCGAATTTAGCTCTAAAACTTAACATACATATGCTAACTGCAAGAATTTCATAATAAAAATACCATTCATTCAGCTCTCCCCCTGTCTCCCTTCATTCTCTCTCTCTCACTTCGGAAAAAAGAGTTTGGATTTCCGCTTGATGTATCGTCTCCTCGAGGCAAAGACTGTTCTCATGTCATGAAAAGTGTCATGAGTGACACGTCGCGAATGAGCCAATCTCGAAACTAATGGCTGTCTAGACGAGGCAATTTAGCTTGATGATGACTGTGCGAACGACCTACTTTCGGTTTAATCACTGTGTTAGTAGTTAAGGGTCTGTCTTCGAATGCGAATAAATATATTAATTAATAAATAAATATATACAAAAAATAATATACATACATTACTATACTTACACACATGTATATATATATATATATATATATATATATATATATATATATACACACACATGTATATATTTATATACACACACACATGCACACACACACACACATGTATATATATATATATATATATATATATATATATATATATATATATATATATATATATATATATATATACATATATATATATATGCACATATATATATATATATATATATATATATATATATATATATATATATCTCTAAAAATTCTAAGAATTATATACAACTCCTCATATTCCCTCTTCTTTACCTCTCTTGAACATTATAATATATGATAGTTAAAGATATCAAAGATGAAATGATTGAAGGAAACATATATACACACTCCCTCTTATCCACCTCTCTCAAAACACAACTGAGAACGATCCAAACATTACGGTAGAGGAAGTAAATCGGGCACTAAAAGCATGAAAAGAGGAAAACACTTAAGCGACAGGTTGGTGATAATAAATATATATATATATATATATATATATACCTTGTCTATACTTATTCTTTGTCTTCTGATGCTCCACGTTCCTGTAACTTGCATCATCATTACATTTTCAAAGATTTGAAATTTTCTCGCTTTTTCACTATCCGAAATCATCTCTTATCATCTTTCTTAAAATAGATGCTCCAACTATTATTCATATATCTTTGCTTTCTCTCCTTTCCAACAAGGAAAATTCATCTTATCATCCTCATTTCTAATCTTTCCAATGACGAGATTCTACCTATGCCTCCTACCATCCACATTATCATTCATTCCAGAATGCCCATTTCTCTCTTCCATAGTGATCATGTTTCTGTCGTCCTCAGTTAAGATGTTGGTTTCCTCATGTCCTGCTCTGTTACTTACCTTTGTCTTTTCGTCCTCTTTAACTATCTTTCTCTCTATGGTGCCCTTCCACTCCATGAATCTGTGCTGCAATTCCTCCTCTGTATCTAGAATGATGTCTTTTCTGTAATCACTTTCATTCCCTTTCTCTCCAGCTTGTCTTTTTGCGCTAAATATCTTCTATATACAGTGATAAACAGATACAGATCCTTAGTGGAGTCCTAGTTCTACTAAAAAATATTGTTTTTCCATAGTTTGGCCACACTCATATTCTCTTCACCAGTCTTATCTTTTCCTGAACACTCATCTATTGCTATCTCCTAGATATTTTTCTTGCATCCGTTTAACTTCAAATATTGAATCTATCATTCTCTTCCCTCTCATGAATTCAAATTGATGTTTGCTCTTTCAGTAATTCTTCCATCGCTCTTTCTAAGCCTATCAGTACTTGCTCCAATAGCTTAACGTTAATTTGGTTTTCACAGTTCGTTACATCACTTTCCTGCTTAACAAATTAATAATTCCAGTATTCTGGAATTTTCTCTGTATTCCATATTTTTTTTCTAGTAATTAATAAATTCACTCTGAGCTAATTTCTCCAAATATCTTAAATAGTTACAGTTTCACTTCCGACTTTCCTCCCGCCTTATTTGTACAGCAGGTTTAAGTAACAAACATACCAAGTATCAGTGTATATTTCTCTTGGCAATTTTGTTCTGATATTATAGAGAAGCACCCATGTCTTTCATCCGTTTGGTATCTTACCTGTATCAATTTCCTTCTTATGAGAAAAACATTTATTAAATGATGATGCATCTTCGACTGTCTATTTACTGAAATAATCTTTGACATAAAGCTACACCTTGTTTGCATAATTGCAAGACAAGGTTTCGTATTTTACCTTTCATTTCACTTTATATTTTGACCGTACAAGTAAGTATAGTTTTAAACTATACTCCATACGAACCCCTGTCTCACTATGCTATTTTTGTTTTGCATTTTGGTTAATCAAGCAGAAAATAGACATATAATTGGCCTCAATTGTAGACCGCTTGATATTTTACATGCCATATATTGAGTGAGTATTTAATTACAAAGGTTCATGATTCTTTTTCACTCCCGGTCGTCTAACTCACACACACACATAAACACATACACACACACATACACACACACACACACACATACACACACAAACACACACACACATACACACACACGCGCGCGCATACACATACAAACACAAACACAAATAGATAAATATCTATCTATCTATCCATCTATCTATCTATACACATATATACAT
>BOPN01002420.1:210000-212209 GCA_017312705.2 Penaeus japonicus
TTGTATTATCATTCCCGTTCTTATCATCAAGCTGTTATTGTTATCATTATTAAATCATTATCATTTGCTGATATTTTTATTAATACAATACATCACCATCACTATTTAGGATTATATTAACTTTGTATCTGCTGCTTTATCACATACACATACACACACACACACAAACACACACACACACACACAACTTGTTAGAATGTCGATTAACACTATTCCTTGTTTGGTCGGTTTACATTCTCACCTCAGCTGCCGATTAGACTGGTCGATGTATCTTCCAAAGCAAGAGTAAAAATGACTTTGTTCTTGAAGAAAGTTATATTTACGCTCAAAATTGTAATAATCTCTGAATATTCTTATAATACCTACAAAAATAATTGTACATGCATGGTTTTAATTTAAGTATCTGATTAACTATTTATTCACTTAATCTACGTAATTTTAAATGAATGTACATATTTTACTTACTTCATCTAATTTAATGTATGTCTTTAAAAATAAGGAAATGCTTAAATCACAAATAAATGCGCGATATAATTTTATTACCTAAACCTTCACACTTGGGGGGAAATCTTACATGTAATAAACATCTAAGCCATCAGATTTTGTTTTCGTTCATTTACTTCGTAGCAAATTATCCTTTCGACAATAATTTGATATATAACATACGGATCCCTATACCAGAGCGGGAATCCACTTGAACTGATCATCCACATCATTAGATTGATCATAATTTGACTATTCAAAGTGATGCGCTGCTATAAGAATATTCGTTACAAAAACAAGTGATTTTATCTTTGGGATTTGTATATCTCAGGGACTAGGAATATTAATCACAAGAGATCTTTCGATAGCACAAACACTAAGATAAATTATCATACTACTACAAAACTCTAGAACAATGCAACGAAAAAAATATATATGTATATATATATATATATATATATATATATATATATATATATATATATATATATATATATATATATATAATATATATATATATATATATATATATATATATATATATATATATATATATATATATATATATATATATATATATATATATATATATATATATATATATATATATATATATGTTTAAATTATCAAAGGCTTTTAGCCATTACTGAAGTTACTTTCTTTAATACTAACCTTGGTGCTATGTAATCTGAGTCATGGAAGTAGGGGGGGTCTAATAGAAATTATATTTGTAAAGCAAAAATAAATTTAGGAAAATTTTGGGAAAGTTGCTTTTATCAATATGGGAATGATTAAAGGGGTAATCCAAATCAGTATGAAAAGAAAAAGGTTGAAACAATAACAATGATAATAATCATAAAGAAATAAGCTCGCACACGGAAACAAAAAGTGTGGAAATGTACGTGAAAAAGGATCAAAGATTAGAGTATAAGGAGAAAACATATAGCGACAACCAATTTTAATGTATATATCACTTTATTATTATTTTTTTAATTTTTTGCTTTGTAATAGATAATAGAGCATAGAAAAAAAGTATTTGCAAAACTGTATTATGAAAGAATTAGCATAACAAAATCTGATGTAATGTAATTTTATTTTATTCATCTCCCCTGAAGTTTTAGCTCCTGGGTCTTCTTGATCCTAATGAAGAGATCATGGCTTTCTGGTGGATGTTGAGCAGGTGACAGCAACCATATGTGATGCTCTCTGTGAAAAAAGTAAAACGATTCAGAAATGTGCTACTTACCTTGATACTATGTCTGTGGCTGTGCAGTGTTGAGAGGTTAAGTGGCGAATAAATTATATTTTGTATACTGTGACTGTTATGTGACTTTATGTTAATCTCTGCCATACGTTGTATGCCTGGGTAAGATGTTTAACACTTCCATAAATTTTGTTGTTCCGCAGACAAGAATGTTTCGAATTTAAATACATAAACAATACATAAACTATCAGTATTATTCACACACACACACACACGTACATACACACACACACACACACACACACACACACACACATATATATACAGAGAGAGAGAGAGAGAGAGGGAGACAGACAGTGAAAGAGACAGGGAAACACACAAAGAAAGAGACGGAGACAAAGAGCGACACAAACAGGGCAACAGCAAACAGGACAAAATAGATATACACATGGGTCACCAAGCCAACACCAGCCAGGCGTACACGTAAACAAACAAACATGCACACCAATGGACAGACAGTCA
>BOPN01002421.1:25000-32500 GCA_017312705.2 Penaeus japonicus
ATTCGTTTGTTTTCCCTTTTATTTGGGCTGGTGTGTGGATACGGTCTGTAGTTGAGAATCCGCTGCGGAAGCCTGCCTGTTCCCTGGGTTGTTTTTATCTAATGTATTGGTGATACGGGCTGTGATGATTTTTGTGAACAGTTTATAGATTACTGGAAGGAGGCTTATAGGTCGGTAATCCTTTAAGTCTTTTGTGTATTAAGTTTATTATTGCGTTTTTTCCGGGATTTCGGAGTTTTTTCCGTTAAAAAGATTGACCAGTTTTACTGCCGCAATCTCTCGTGCATCTTGAATAAGATCTACAATAATGCCATCTTCTCCTGGTGTATTTCCTCTTTTCATGCCTTTTGATTTCCTTTCTACTTCCTCTACCGTAATTTTTGGGACGTCTCCAATTGTTGTTTGTCTCCGTATGTGGTTGATCGCTTGAGTGGTATAAGTCGTGATAGAAGTTTTCTATTAATCTGATAATTTCGCTTTTATTGTATGTCACCTCTCCATTAGGTTTCTTTATTGCATTCATTTTTTTCCCCTATTCCGTCTCCTCTTTGTTGCCTTAAGGCTGGTGCCTGAAAGCAGAGCTTCATTTATTTTTCGTATGTTAAATTTGCGCTTATCTTTCTTCTTGTTTATCGTCTTAGTTAGCTCTGCTGATTGTATCTTGTCTTTGATTGATGTTCTTTTCATGTCCCTACGCTGTTTCAGAAGCTTTTTTTGTCTCTAACGAAAGCTTACTGAACTTTTCTTTCTCGTTTTTACCGCCTATTTCAAGTGCAGCTTCCTTTAATATCTCACTGAATTGGTCGTTCATTTGGTCTATGTCAAGATCTTCGAGAGCTGAGTATCTGTTTCGGATGTTAAGACTGAATTCCGTCGCCCTATTCCTAATGTTAATTAGATTAACGAGAGGTTTCTGTATGAGCTTATTTCGTTCTCTTCTTAGCTGTAATTTAACTTGACTTCTGACTAGTCTATGGTCGCTACTGAGATTTACTGTATTGATAACGCCTATGTCTTGTACAATGTCACGCCTGTTGGTGATTATAAAGTTAATTTCGTTTTTAATGCCGGATGGCGATTTCCATGTCCATTTCCTCCCGGGTCTCTTTTCAAAGAATGTATTCATAATTTTAAGGGATCTAGCTTCAGCGAATTCTTTTAGCCTTTATCTTCTCTCATTTCTGGTCCTTATTCCACTTTTCCCAACCGAGGTTTCCCCATCTTCCCTTATTCCTATCTTGGCATTAAAGTCCCCCATAATCACGATAAAATGGGCTTTTGCTCTATCGGTAGCTGCTTGCACATCTTCTTAGAAGCTCTCTATCTCATCACTATGACTGCCGGTACGAGCGTATGCTTGGATAATTTTTAGGTTATATCTGTTGTTTAGTTACAGTATTACAGAAGCTATTCTTTCGCTCACACTGTAGAATTCCTTGATATTCTTTTGGAGGCGCTTGTGAACTAAGAAACCTACTCCTAATTCTTGTTTGCTATCCAGGGGTTTACCTCTCCAATATAATAAGTGTCCATCATTTAGTAATTTCTGCTCTTCGCCTAGTCTTCTAACTTCAGAAAGTCATACAATATATGTATATATATATATGTATATATATATATATATATATATATATATATATATATATATATATATATATATATATATATATACATATATACATATATACATATATACATATATATGTGTGTGTGTGTGTGAGTGTGAGTGTGAGTGTGAGTGTGAGTGTGTGTGTGTGTGTGTGTATGTATATATATATATATATATATATATATATATATATATATATATATATATATATATATATATATATATATATATGTATATATATTATATATATATATATATATATATATATATATATATATATATATATATATATATATATATATATATATATGTAATGTATACATAGATCTACGATAATAATGATAATGATGATAATTATAATAATAACAACAATATTGATAATGATATAAATCACAATTGCAATAATTATAACAATGACAAAACCAATGATTATGACGATGATAATATCCATAATGATACGAATGACCGAAAGCAACAACAACAAAAATTATCATATAAACAAACAAAAAAGAACATGATAAACAAACCAATAAATCACCAAACAAACAAACAAGTGAGGAAGACAAGGAATAAATCAAACAATGCGATCAAACAAAACAGAAATCAAAACTACATCGACAGAGTTCCTTCGCGAAACAAATTTACGCTATGAGTCCCTGCACTAACAAGTGAATCTCGCCAAGCGTAAATGGCGGGAGACGTAAAAAGAAAAACTGAATTGTCTGTATCTTTCACTAGAATGGGGGTCTTATTTATTTTGTTTTATATTTATTAAGGAAATAATGGGCACTATTTATTTTAGTGTTTATTTTTATTTATTTATTTTATGTTGTATCTTTTTTTTCTAGGTGGAAGAGGAGGCTGAGGGAAAAAAATATAGATAGGGATGAGAGGGAAGGTGATTAGCTAGAAGCGGGAGAGGAAGAGGAGAAGGACGATAAGAAAGAGAAAGAGGCGGGGGAAGAACAGGAGGACGCGGGAGAAGAACAAAAGAGGGAGGTGGAATAACAGAGGAACGCAAGGGAAGAACAGAAGGAGGCGGGGGGTAAACAGATTAACGCGGGGGAAGAAAAGAAGGGTGCAGGGGAAAAAACAGAGTAACGCGAGGGAAAAACAGAATGGTGTGGGGGAAGAACAGAAGGAGGCGGGGAAAGAACATTGGGACGCGGCGGATGAACAGACGGGCGTGGGGGAAGAGCAGAAGGAGGTGGGGGAAGAACAGAAGGGTGCGGGGGAAGAAGAGGGACGCGGGGGATGAATAGAAGGGCGCGGGGGAAGAACAGAAGGGTGCGGGGGATGAAGAGGGACGCGGGGGATGAATAGAAATGCGCGGGGGAAGAACAGAAATGCGCGGGGGAAGAACATAAGGGCGCGGGGGAAAACATATGGACGCGGGAGAAGAACAGAAGGGCGCGGGGAAGAACAGAAAGACCCGAGGGAAGAACAGATGAACAGAAGGGCGTGGGGGAAAACAGAGGAACGCGGGGGGAAAAACAGAAGGGCCTGAGAGAAGAACAGATGAACAGAAGGGCGTGGGGGAAAACAGAGGAACGCGGGGGAAGAACAGAAAGACCCGAGGGAAGAACAGATGAACAGAAGGGCCTGAGAGAAGAACAGATGAACAGAAGGGCCTGAGAGAAGAACAGATGAACAGAAGGGCTTGGGGGTAAACAGAGGAACGCGGGGGAAGAACAGATGAACAGAAGGGCCTGAGAGAAGAACAAGATGAACAAGGCCTGAAAGAAGAACAGATGAACAGAAGGGCTTGGGGGGTAAAACAGAGGAACGCGGGGAAGAACAGAAAGACCCGAGGGAAGAACAGATGAACAGAAGGGCCCAGAGAAGAACAGATGAACAGAAGGGCCTGAGAGAAGAACAGATGAACAGAAGGGGCTTGGGGTAACAGAGGAACGCGGGGGAAGAACAGAAAAGACCCGAGGGAAGAACAGATGAACAGAAGGGCCTGAGAGAAGAACAGATGAACAGAAGGGCCTGAAAGAAGAACAGATGAACAGAAGGCTCTTGGGGGTAAACAGAGGAACGCGGGGGAAGAACAGAAAGACCCGAGGGAAGAACAGATGAACAGAAGGGCCTGAGAGAAGAACAGATGAACAGAAGGGCCTGAGAGAAGAACAGATGAACAGAAGGGCTTGGGGGTAAACAGAGGAACGCGGGGGAAGAACAGAAAGACCCGAGGGAAGAACAGATGAACAGAAGGGCCTGAGAGAAGAACAGATGAACAGAAGGGCCTGAGAGAAGAACAGATGAACAGAAGGGCTTGGGGGTAAACAGAGGAACGCGGGGGAAGAACAGAAAGACCCGAGGGAAGAACAGATGAACAGAAGGGCCTGAGAGAAGAACAGATGAACAGAAGGGCCTGAGAGAAGAACAGATGAACAGAAGGGCTTGGGGGTAAACAGAGGAACGCGGGGGAAGAACAGAAAGACCCGAGGGAAGAACAGATGAACAGAAGGGCCTGAGAGAAGAACAGATGAACAGAAGGGCCTGAGAGAAGAACAGATGAACAGAAGGGCTTGGGGGTAAACAGAGGAACGCGGGGGAAGAACAGAAAGACCCGAGGGAAGAACAGATGAACAGAAGGGCCTGAGAGAAGAACAGATGAACAGAAGGGCCTGAGAGAAGAACAGATGAACAGAAGGGCTTGGGGGTAAACAGAGGAACGCGGGGGAAGAACAGAAAGACCCGAGGGAAGAACAGATGAACAGAAGGGCCTGAGAGAAGAACAGATGAACAGAAGGGCCTGAGAGAAGAACAGATGAACAGAAGGGCTTGGGGGTAAACAGAGGAACGCGGGGGAAGAACAGAAAGACCCGAGGGAAGAACAGATGAACAGAAGGGCCTGAGAGAAGAACAGATGAACAGAAGGGCCTGAGAGAAGAACAGATGAACAGAAGGGCTTGGGGGTAAACAGAGGAACGCGGGGGAAGAACAGAAAGACCCGAGGGAAGAACAGATGAACAGAAGGGCCTGAGAGAAGAACAGATGAACAGAAGGGCCTGAGGGAAGAACAGATGAACAGAAGGGCGTGGGGGTAAACAGAGGAACGCGGGGGAAGAACAGAAAGACCCGAGGGAAGAACAGATGAACAGAAGGGCCTGAGAGAAGAACAGATGAACAGAAGGGCCTGAGAGAAGAACAGATGAACAGAAGGGCTTGGGGGTAAACAGAGGAACGCGGGGGAAGAACAGAAAGACCCGAGGGAAGAACAGATGAACAGAAGGGCCTGAGAGAAGAACAGATGAACAGAAAGACCCGAGGGAAGAACAGATGAACAGAAGGGCGTGGGGGAAAACAGAAAGAGGCGAAGAAGGAGTGTAGTGGGAGTTTCCACTGAAGTATTTTTGCATATTTGAGTTCATCTAAACTTTTCCGAGCCGGTGCTCTGCGTTGCCCTTTAAACTGGAGTCTTTATTTCCCCCGTTTTCTTCTTGTTTTTATCTATAACCTTTTGGCTTTGTTACTTGCATTTGTATTAGGTTTTTCTTTTTCTTTTTTTCTTTCTGTCTTTTTTTTTTATCGCCATCTTTTTTTCTCTCTCTCTCTCTCTGATTACTTTGTCTCTCCTTCTTTCAAATTTTATATATATGTATTTTGCTTTTTTATTGTTCAAATTCTCTCTTTCTCCTTCATTTTTTATATATTCTTTTTTTTCGAGGGGGGATTATCCCATTCTATTTCTTTTTCTCTTTCCACTTTTCCATTTTCCTTTTTCCTTTTTCACATACATTCTATGCAGCCTCTTTATCTCCCATCCATTTCTTCATATCAGTCTTCAAAGAGGAAACGTGAAAGGATATGAATACTGCAAATTTTCTAAATTGCAAATTACATATGTAGAAAAGTTAACGTGTGAGGATAAATAATGTATAAGTATTCATTTCCATACATAACAACTTTTACCGCAATTAATATACTGAACGGAATTGAATTTTATTAACTCTTAGTTTTGCGCGTAAATGTCATCAACATTGAATTTAATTGATGTGTGTGTGTGTTTGTGTGTGTGTGTGTGTGTGTGTACATTTTTAATTATTTATTTATTCATTCATTTATATATACATATGTGTGTGGGTGTGGATGGGTGTGTTGCGAGTATCTGTGTAAAGTTATCCTTGCATATGAAATATAATGTTTCAAAAAATACAACAGGACATAGTTCTTTGCACTCTATTTGGATTCATCAAAATTCAAGACTCCAATTTCCAATGGTTTCTTTATGCTATTATGTTAAAAGGAAATATGAAGAGAGATAAAAAAATTCCATTTAAAAATTTGCCTTCTCTCTCTCTCTCTCTCTCTCTCTCTCTCTCTCTCTCTCTCTCTCTCTCTCTCCCCCCCCTCCCCCCTGGCTTTGTTACTTGCATTTGTATTAGGTTTTTCTTTTTCTTTTTTCTTTTTTCTTTCTTCTTTATCGTTATTTTCTCTCTCTCTCTCTCTCTCTCTCTCTCTCTCTCTCTCTCTCTCTCTCTCTCTTTCTCTCTGATTACTTTGTCTTTCTTTCTTTCCAATTTTATATATATGTATTTTGCTTTTTATTGTTCAAATTCTCTCTTTCTCCTTCATTTTTTATATATTCTTTTTTTCGAGGGGGGGATTATCCCATTCTATTTCTTTTTCTCTTTCCACTTTTCCATTTTCCTTTTTCCTTTTTCACATACATTTTATACAGCCTCTTTATCTCCCATCCATTTCTTCATATCAGTCTTCAAAGAGGAAACTTCAAAGGATATGAATACTGCAAATTTTCTAAATTGCAAATTACATATGTAGAAAAGTTAACGTGTGAGGATAAATAATGTATAAGTATTCATTTCCATACATAACAACTTTTACCGCAATTAATATACTGAACGGAATTGAATTTTATTAACTCTTAGTTTTGCACGTAAATGTCATCAACATTGAATTTAATTGATGTGTGTGTGTGTTTGTGTGTGTGTGTGTGTGTGTGTACATTTTTAATTATTTATTTATTCATTCATTTATATATACATATGTGTGTGGGTGTGGATGGGTGTGTTGCGAGTATCTGTGTAAAGTTATCCTTGCATATGAAATATAATGTTTCAAAAAATACAACAGGACATAGTTCTTTGCACTCTATTTGGATTCATCAAAATTCAAGACTCCAATTTCCAATGGTTTCTTTATGCTATTATGTTAAAAGGAAATATGAAGAGAGATAAAAAAATTCCATTTAAAAATTTGCCTTCTCTCTCTCTCTCTCTCTCTCTCTCTCTCTCTCTCTCTCTCTCTCTCTCTCTCTCTCTCTCTCTCTCTCTCTCTCTCTCTCTCTCTCTCTCTCAGATTATCCAAAATTTCTTCCTTTGTATGTGTTTGTGCGCATGTGTATGTGTGTGCGTGCGCGTGTGTGTATGTGTGAATGTATAATAACTGCGTGTACTTTACTGAATCGAATGGCATTTATGAATCTGATGTTACGAAAAGCAAGGTCAGGCTACGGGACCTGAAAGAGCAGAATTTCCCTCGAGTGCAGCTTTGTTTGATTCCCCTCCTTGCCTCCCGCGGCCCTGGGAAGGAGGTGGCAAGCCTATAAAGGCCCATAAAAATAGCGAGGGTGAATTAGGGGCCTCGAGCGAGAGTTCCCGCGACGCTAAAGGTCAGGAGAGACCGTCACGCCTCGCTCATGGTCCATTTCCGGTGAAATGTCGGCGCGAGTTGGAGGAAACGACGTCCGTGGCAGCGCCCGCGGTTTGTCGGGACACGCCACGGGGTTCCACGGCCAATTATAGCCGCAATAAACGTAACTCAGATGAAATACGACGGGACTTTATCTACGCTGAGTGGAAAACGTTCTAGTTGGTGACCGCCGCTGAGCGCTTCGGCGTCGGATATTGGAAGTTGTTAAG
>BOPN01002421.1:127012-128902 GCA_017312705.2 Penaeus japonicus
GGGGGGAGGGGGTGGGAGGGTCAGAGCAAATCGGCATTTCATGGATCCGATTTGAAATGCGTATTATATTCGCCTTGTGACCATGCAAGGCTGAGCAAGATAGAAGTGGGATTCACTGCGTAGAGAAAGGAATTTATTTCATATCCGGAGAGACTACGGGAGGAGAGAGAAAAGGGGGGGTGGGGGTGGGGGGGAGGAGTGAATAAGTGAGAGGGAGAGAGAAATGGGAAAGGGGGGGAGTGGGGGTACGTAGAAGAAAAGAGACAAAAAGGGCAAACAAACATTCAAAGGTGTAGAATGAGAAAATAAAAAAAATACACAAACAAACAAACAAACAAACATCAAACCTATAGAAAGCCAGACAGATAGACAAGACCAATAAAAAAAAAGAAAAAAGATAGGTAGAGAGGAAAAATCAAGAGACAGATGAAAGAAGGAACCAAATAAGAATTGGAAGAGTTACGCCCATCGGCCTCCGTTCGTCGGGTCAGAGGTCTCGGGTTATCATGAGCCAACATGCACATGGCCAAGAGCATGATAGCGTGCCAACTTCACATAACTGACGACTTTGTTTGAAATATAAAAGCCATAATCTTTTTCGTATCAGAAACGGATATTTCCTTCTTATTCCATTGCAAAGGTGAGATACCGTGAATGGCTCGGTGCTTCCTTTTTATTAGATGGTTGTGTTTATTATTTTCATCTTTATTGATATCGTTACTATTGTTGCTATTCCCTATGTTGCTATCGTTGCTGTTATTATCATTATTACCGTTATTAATTATAAATATGATTGATATTGTTATTATCCTCTTCTTCTCCCTTTCCCTCTCCCTCCCTTTCTCTTTCTCCGTCTTCTCCGTCTCCTCTCTTTTTTCCCTCTCCCTCTTTCTTCCCTTTTCATTCTTCCTCTCCTTCTTCTCCACCTTCCTTTCCTGCTTTCTTTCCTTTTCCCTTTCCCTCTCCTTCTCTCTCTCCATCTCCCTCTCCCTCTCCTTTTCCCTCTGCCTCTCAATCTATTGTATAACTTTTCTTATTTTCTTTCCTCTATTGTAAACTTTTTTATTACTTTTAATTAACTTTCTAAATGAACACCTCCGTTGGTAACCAAAAACATGCAATGAACGATGGCTATGTTGCAGCTATCTGTTTTCGCAGCGTGATATCACGATACACTTTATGTATTTATGGAAATTCAGTATAGTGCTGTGAAAAAATATATATATATGCGTTTATCTTTGGACTTGAAATTACAGTGTATACTGTATCATAAAATAAAGAATTTGACATGTATAACCACACGTGAACAACAACAAAATAAGAGTCTTAACCAGTATTTCAAAACAAAAATCATAAATAACGTATTACATACATGTCAATTTACGCTCCCTTAAGTCAGCCAATGACCCGTCCACGTATATTAAAGTGACAGAAACAGATGTAACTTACTATGAACTTCGTCTCAACTTTTCAAAAATTATCGTCCGTTTCTCAAAATGTCCTAGAATTAAAATGGATGTTCCTCTTTGCTGATTCATTCTTTAATAAATATCCATATAGCTTTTCCTTCAGTAGGGATGCTGTTGTTTACAAGAACAATTATGCTAATTTTGAATTTGTGGTTTAATTACAAATAGCATCTACGCATGAAAACCATGGAGAATAACCAGAAAAGAGGAAAATAAAATCCTCTGCACCAAGTGACGGTTACATGTTCAATTTTCATCAAGTGTAATGGCATAGCTAGGTACTAATGGCACACACGATGTGTGTGCATAAATGGACATCAGTATGTATATACGTATATATGTGTGTGGGTGTATGTATATGTATATATATATATGTGTGTGTGTGTGTGTGTATGTATTTATATGCGTATATATATATATG
>BOPN01002421.1:154004-156504 GCA_017312705.2 Penaeus japonicus
GCGGAGAAAAAACGTAAGATAATATTCATGCAGCTGCCAAGTTGTCTCCGTGGGCGTGGATTTATTTTTCTTGTTTTCTTTTTTTTGTTTCTTCTTTTTGTTTCTTCTTCTTGTTCTTGTTCTTCTCCTTTATCTTCTTCCTCATTTTATCATCATTACTATCATTAATATTTTCTTCCTCATTATTATTATCATTATTATCATAATTTTCGTTTATCTTCTCCTTCTTCTTAAGTATAAGAATATAAGAATAACCATTGTAATTTATGGAATAAATGTTTGAATTTGAATTTGAATTTGAATTCTTCTCCCTTTTCTTTTCATTTTCATATTCTTTCTCACTCTCCCTCTCCTTGTTTAATTATTCTTAGAAATAATCGATAAAAAGTGTGATGGGATTTGGGAAGTTATTACCAGTGCACTTTATATCATAATTATTCGAAAAAGAGAGACGAATAATCAAACGAGAATATATCAAATGGAATATATCAAAAAATATTTTTCATGTAAAAGTGCTTAATCATTCATCATAAAAAATATTAATACGATGACTCATGAAAAATACCCCGCTTTCCATGATACATGTCAGTGAAATTAAAGTCTCACCGTTATTAGAAATTGAGTCTATATATATCGCAGTTTCCACTCTTCTGAATCTAGTAGCATATATTTGAAAAAAAAAACTATTGAACACAACACTCCTGTTTCAACACTTATGAATCCTTTTTTTTTTTTTGCAGTGATTTATTTCGTGTAACAGAAATTCCATTCTCATTGGGAATGCTTTTCACTGCACTAAGTTCTGTAGTAGTACACTTTTTCAACATTTTTTTTTTTCTTGTGTTATTTTGCTGTAATCTTCGTCAGAGAAACTTGTAATATCGGTTATGAGAGGCAGAAATTCTGTCAAATACAGGAAGAACATGCAGATCCACTGCACTGTTGATGACATAAGTTTATCAAATATACATTGCTTTGTCAAGTGAATTTTGCAAGTATGATTGTGTGCATGAGGAGAGACATTTGTATGATTTGCCGTGTCTTTGTCTCGCCATTCGCTAGTTGTCATATATGTAGTTTGCTTATCACATTCAATTTTCATTTTTTTCGTAAAATTTAATTGTTTCATAAGTCATCAAATCAATTCAGAGAGTGAATTCATTTTCTGCTCTCCTGGGTTTCCTGGGTTTTATAACTATAAATCCACTAGTAATCCGCTAGCAACTGCGAACCAAAGCTTAGGGATTTACGCCTTTCATTTGGATGTTGTGGAATCCCCGGTCCTGTTTCACTTTCCTAGATATTCGGACCCCAAACGGGGTTTTTGTTTTTAGTTCCGTGTTTAAAACGTAAGGGTTAACATGATATCGCATGGACGTGTACAAGCGCAACTTTTGCAAGGTAAATAGAGAATGAGGGCCGGATGTTTTGTTGTTGTTGTTGTTTTTAAATGTGGGATTGCGAATCAGTTTCTAACAAAACAATTTTGGCAGCAAACTCTTTTTTTTTCTTTTTTTTTTTAGAAGACTGAACGGGATGACTCTTTCCTCTTTCAACAACGTAACTTCCGCCTCACACGTCAGGTTTAAGTTGCACGCCGCCCACTGGAGGTCACGCATACCAACCTTACCGATGTGACTTACGCAGGGGATACAAACCTGTTTTGTTTTTGTTTTTTTTCTCTATATTTCGCTCAACTTATTCTGATGACTCATTTCTTTTTAGAGGATTTTTTTTTATCTAACGAATGTGTCCGACGATTTGTTTTTAAGTATACGGCCTTAAGAGTTAAATCATATCAATGGATCTTGAATCATTCTTAAAGATGGAAAGGCTGACCTGTGTTCAGATTTGTGTTTCCATTTTACGTAAAAGAAAATAAAGAGAGAAGGAAATGTCGATTGTCAAAAGCTTAGTCCACTCCCGTGCTCCGAATTTCTTCTTTTTTTTTTCTTTCGGACAACAATTATGTTTTAAAAAATGATAAGCGTTGAGTATTGATGCTTCTGACTAGATTTTGTAGAGCTTAAAGATAAAAAAGACAAACATTAGCAAAAAATAAAGATTCCAAGATCTCGTTCTGTGTTAGACTGTCAGAACGCACACCACAAGAACATTAGTAAAGATATACAGTAAATATAGAATGAGTTATTTTTTATTTACTACTGGAATCAGTTTCCTACAATAGTGAAGCTTTCATCTCTTGATATTTTGACGAAAAAGAGAACTATCAACTCGGGATATCCCATCGAAAGCGTGTTTTAACAAAGAAAAATGCCATTTCAGCCAAATAGAGCTAAACTAAGACCTCTTCTTACTCCAACACATACGTTGAGCATTTTTTTTTTTTTCTTGATTACATTTGCCATGCACGAAGCAATCTCATTTATATTACATCTATGTTGCAGTGCTAGAAATATGATAAGTAGAAAAAACTTTAAACTATCGATCAATGACAGAATCTGGCCTACATTTATTCGGAAAATTCGGATTTATATCT
>BOPN01002421.1:185976-190976 GCA_017312705.2 Penaeus japonicus
TCTTATTATTTATATTTTTTTTTTGGATTTGATTTTTTTTTCTTAGAATATTATATAGCATGAGGGTAACTGGTATATGCAACAGAATCATGGGTATGTTTTACTTGCTTGTTTTTCAATGCAACTCGCCTGTAGGTGATGCAATAGCACGCTCCCAGGGTTACTAGCAACATACACATTCCGGCGACGGTAACGTATACGGGATAAACGTAGGTTGCGTGGAACGGGCTGAGCGGGGTAAATGCATCAAGCTGTTGCAAAGTAGGCATCTGTTGAAAGGTTATACTAGGAAGAGGAAATGTTATAGGATGGCAATGATACCGACATGGGCTGCAGGTAGGAGGTATTCATTGCAATCTTCCTTGTGTAGGTATGGGTAGCTGGAATAAATAAGGATAAGGAAGTCAGTTCACATGAGGCTGGAAGAACAAAAGTACCTTGTAGAACAACATCAGGGTTATGCTTGTTACACATAACTGTAGTTGTAGTAGCAGAGAGACCTGAAATTGTGAGGTAAGATTTTAGAGTAGAGTAGAACTGAATTCGTTGCCTTAGAGGAAAGAGAGGCTTAACATTAGCAGAGGAGATATTGTGGAGAATAGGGCGTAAGTCATGTGGAGTAATGAGACTGGGAAGCACTTCGCCTGCTGTTGCTGAAATCAACGAGTTGGTTATTGAGTTAATAAAGTAGCCAGGCCGGAGAAATCAGCAATCGGCTGAAGCGAAACCTTGATTTCCACATTGTTTGTTACTGGTAAGACTAGCCCATGGTCCTCAACGAAGGCTCCTGGCACTGCGCGAAGCCTAGGGGGTAGGGCATGGCGGTCGGCAGACGCCAATGTGAAGAATGATAAGCCCAAGAGGAGTAAGGTCTGGAAGATAAAAATCAATTAGTGTTCGTCGGCCGGGGGAGAATAGTACTTGTGAGCAAGCTTTAGGACGTCGAAATGAGACCAAGATTGTTCACCTGACTGTATGCATTTAATGTAGGCCTTGTTGTTCTTTACACTAATTACTCTAAATGGACCTTCAAATCTAGGAGCAAGCTTTGACTTAATATTGAGTGGTTGGTTGACTTTTCTAAATACTAATGCTCCAACTTCTCAATGTCCTGTGGCGGGCCACTTTGTGTTGAAATGACAGTATTTTATCTCTGGAATTAGTCAAATGCTTCTTTGTGATCTGAAAGATGGACTTGTTTCTATTTAGATATTCAGCATAACTATCATTATATGAAGGAACTTGATTTTCACCAAAGAGGCTCTAGGGGTAGCCTTTTATCCACTCCATATAAAAGAAAAATGTGGGTATCACTTAAGGAAGAATGGAATGTACTATTAATACAAGACTGAATTGTCAATAGCGATTCATCCCATGTGTCCGATGTCGCATCAACGAGCGATCTCATTAATGAGAGGATGGAGGAGTTGAGCCTTTCTGTAATACCATTACTTTGTGGGCGGTAATGGAGAATGTTAACACGAGTTACATTCATGATATCACATAACTTATCCATGACCTTGTTGGCGAAATTCAGTCCCGTTATCAGTTGAAAAATACATGGGGCTGAATAGTTCATGATTAGAAGTCGTGAAAAGCATGTGCAACAACATTTGCTGTTTTGTTGGGCACGGGGACGAGTTCACAAAAACGAGTGAAGTTATCAATGAAGACTAAAATATAACGATTACCATTGCGAGAAGGTTATAAATCCACAGTGTGTCGCAAGAGACTTTCTGGAAAGGAAAGTCTGGAATGTCATATTTCAATGCAGGGGCTGGGTCATTGGTATTTCCTTTGTAATAAGGGCAGATAGCTTACAAGACTGGAAATTACGCTTAGCAACTTTGCTAATAAGGTGTGGGAAGAAGAAGCGTTGTTGAGCCAAGTGAATTGCCTTATACTTACCACAATGTGCAGCTTCTTTCGACTCATGGAAAAGAGGAAGGATTCGACCTTCAAGGGATTCAGGAATAACTACAAGCTTACGAGATGCCTTGAGCTTTCTTGTCCTATATCGAGACTTGTAGCAAAGTAGACCGTTAGCATCGAGGTAAAGTTGACTTACTCGAACATGTCTGCTAGGGGGAGGTCTTTTCATTCTTTCTTTAAAGTTTGAATTAAGGGCCGTACAGATTATCATTACGTTGCGCTATCCGAATCTCGTCCTCCGTGGGTGGGTCCATGGGAGGTACGGCTGGGGCAGCCAAGACCGGGGCGGTAACAGAATGAATGGGGTCGGAACGGCGATCATTAACATGTGCAGACCGGATCTCGTCCTTCGAAGAATCCTCAACGGTAGGGGCGGCAGTATTTACCAAGATCGGTGCAATGTCAGCAATTTTGCCCTTGCGGGAGGCAAAGGTGGGCGAGGAGTTGTGATTTAGGCAGGCCAGAGCGTCAGAGAGGAGCGCGTGATAGCGCGTCGGCAACGACATTTTGTTTCCCGGGTAAATAAACAATGGTGACGTCAAACTCTGCAAGAATTTCACTGCGTGGGCGCGTCGTCCATGAGGGTCCCTACCCTTAAATATGGACGTGAGGGGGGAATGATCAGTGTGCACTTCTATCTGATATCCCAAGATTAGCTCTCGAAAATGACGGAGGGCCCATGTGATACTGAGAAGTTCACGGTCCGTCGTGTGATAGCGTTTTTCCGCTGAATTGAGGGCGCGACTTGCAAAAGCAATGGGCTGCGTTTTTCCAGAATGGCCATGTTTCTGGTGGAGTACTGCTCCGAGCCCGAGGTTTGAGGCATCAGTGGTGAGGACAAAAGGCAAACTGAAATCGGGGAAGGCTAAGAGTGGAGCCTTAATTAGTCGCGATTTAAGAGTTGAAAATGCGGCTTTTTCCTCGTCTGTCCACTGCCAAGTAGTATCCTTTTTAAGGAGATGGTTAAGCGGCGTCGCGATGGACCCGTAACCTTGAATGAACGGCCTGTAAACCTGAGTTACCTAAAATGGTTCCCCCAATTCCTTCTGGTTCTTAGGTGTTGGAAAGTCGGCAATGGCTTTAATTTTGGAATCATTAGGTGCAATACCTTTAGATGACAAGGTATGGCCTAAGAATTCTAACTTAGACTTGAAGAACTGACACTTACTAGGTTGAATACATAATCCTGCAGTTGATAGCCTATTGAAAACCTGGCGCAATTTCTTCTCGTGTTCAGAGAGGGAGGGTGAGCAAATTAAAATATCATCTAAATACACGAGGACCTGATCATTAATTAATCCTGATAGTACAAGTGACATTAATCTGCTAAATGTGAGAGGGGAATTGCGAAGGCCAAAAGGCATACTAAAAATTCAAAGTGTCCCATATGAGTCGAGAGAGCCGTATATGGCACGCTTTCAGGAGCCATAGGAACTTGCAGGAAGCCTTAAAGGCGTCAATAGTTGAAAAATCTTATTATTAGAGCCAATGTCTTGCAACAACAATCTAAGATTAGGAATTGGGAATGGTTCTGGCACTGTTACTTTATTCAACTTGCGATAGTCGACCACTGGGCGGAAAGTATTATCCTTCTTTGGAACAAGAGGTGAGAGGCCCAGGGTGAATTGCTTGGTTGAATAAGATTCATGTCTAACATTGTTTTAACTTCCTTTTCCAAGGCCTGTCGCTTGAAATATATCTTATAACTCGGTATGTACGAAGGCTTAGCATCAGGCTCGAGGGTAATGGAGTGTTGAAGCAATGTTGTTTTTCCGATAGGACGGTCCTTGGTTGGCAGTACGCTTGGGAATTCTTTAAATAAGTTATTCAAAATATCATATCCTTCATGAAAATCTAAATTTTGCTTTAAGACATGATCAGAGCTCTGCTCATCAGGGGAAGATGATGTTGCAGAAAAAACGGAGGAGGGAACAGGTAAATCAAATTCGCAGATAGGCAAGTTCAGAATTCATAAGATATTACAGGTACACCAGCGTTAATAGTCAATGGGGCCGGGGTAAGATTAAAATACGCACCTGACATCTACATCAGTGATATTAGTACAAGGAAGCTGCAATGTTGCACAACCTTTTACTCGTATATTATCAGGTAATATCAAAGCAGTACCATTTGCCGAAGGACAAGAAACGTCTATCAGTAGATCATGAAATGCCGGGATAGTAGTGGTAGCACTAGCTATAAACTTAGGAGCATTATCATTAGCGGTCCAAGATTTCGCACAGTCGTCAACGTGTTTTGCGCGCGAAGGTTTGCGTGATGTGGGTGCGTGCGCAGCGAGAGGAGAGGTGAAGCGAGGGCGGGTGGGAGGGGTAGGGGGGTGGTGGGTAGGAGAGGATGGGAAGTGAGGTGTAGACATGGTGTGACTATGGTCATGTGTGACTTCATAGATTGCCATTGCGGGTGTGAATGGGTCGGCATGCGTCCATAGGCAAGAGGGAGTCCTTAATAGGTAATTCTGACCATTAAAAGTAATGCTATTACTCTGAGGATGGAGGGAAATTCCTGTACGGTATAAGAAATCATGACCCAACAAGAGGTGTCCGGGGGTAAAATTAGATTCTACAACGACAAACTTGTGAGCAAAAATTTCACTACCAAGAGAAATGTTAAGGACTTTGCTGCCTAAAGCTGATACCTTATCTCCTGTTATCCCGCAAATGGTGGTTTGACTCGGTTGCAATTCTAATGATAAATCAAAATTCCGCAAGGTATTCAACGAGACCACAGAACAAGAAGATCCGGTGTCTAAGAAGAAATATGCAGGCTTGTCATTCAATATAGATGGAAGCAAAGGCGGTTGAGTGATATCATTAGGGATGCAACTAGTCGAGACAATGTGATGTGTTACCGGTATTGTGCTGAAGGTTGCCCGGGTGTTGGCTTTTCCTAAAAATGGCGGTTTGCTTGGCGTTGCTGGAGCAATTTGTATGTTTGATCCACCTGGTCAGGGAACGCTGAGCAGTGAGGCCAAGGGTGTGAGCGCGTGCCGTGGTAAGGACAGTACGTGTCGAACATGAGTCGGCACCGTGACCTTTCGCACAACAATT
>BOPN01002421.1:208476-209933 GCA_017312705.2 Penaeus japonicus
TAGGAGTTTTGACACGGCTGCATGTCTTCCGTGTGTATGTATATATATATATCACTGTACTTCTCATAGGATACTCTGCTTTACTAGTTTCGTTTGAAGATTGTTCAACTGCTTTGTTCGTAAGATAAAAACCTAGTGTGAAAATTTACATAATTACGGTTTATGGTCTCTTTGCACGGTTCAAAAGGTGTCCCTAATTGGTTTATAATTATATATAGAATGGCTACGCAATGCGGGTCATCTGCACACACGCGTCCATGCAAAGGCTTTGGCAGATTGAACTTGTCGTGTGCTGCATTCTACGAACTTTATGATCACTTAACTCCACACGCTTGCCAGTCGTTTTTTACAAAGGTAAATTTAGAACAGATAAGCACATAGATAAAAAAAAAAAAAAAAAAAAAAAATAATATATATATATATATATATATGTATATATATATATATATATATATATATATATATATATATATATATATATATATATATATATATATATAGTCACGCCTGAAATATGTCCCCTTAAGGATTGTTGTCATTATGCATGACGAAATCAAATAGTTTTGTTCAGTGTATAGATAATCTAGTTAATTGTAATTCATAAGGTATCTGCATTTTCCCCTTTTGGCCTTTAGGTCAGACATTGTTTAATGTACAGGGAAGAGAGAGGATAGAGAAGGTGAGGTGATGAATGTACGCAGGACGAGGAGAGAGAGGCGGAAAGTCAGATAAGATTAGGAACTCGAGAAAAATGAGAGGAGGCTTTTCAGACGATGAAGGAGAGGCAGGCACACACCACGGAATGTTAAATCTGGTTCCACTCCAGCTAAAGGGTTCGCCCAAACAAAAGCTTCCACAGTAAGAAGAAAAATGTGTTGACAGAGTGCATTATTACAAAGGCACTCAATTACCGCAATATGTCCTTACCAGACTCGAAGTGTACTTTCTCAACCAACAAACAAAGCATTACTCTCCAACATTTTCACTTTTCCCCCGACGTCGCTCTCCCGGTCCAAAGATCAATATCGAAGACTCACTTGTCCTTAATGTTCGTTTAGCAAGTTTGCTGCACAAATACGACAGCGATATCTCACTGCCGCCTCCAGCCTGGCGCGGGAAGTGTATTACGCATAAAGCAAGATACGACAGAGAGTGAATAGAAGGGGAGAGAAAGGAGAAAGGAGAAAGGAGAAAGGAGAAAGGAGAGGGCGAGAGGAAAGGTGGCTGCTGTGGTACGTCGCAAGAGTTATCACACTTTTTTCATTATTACTTTTGCCACTGGATTTGCAACCGGTGATAATGGAGGGAGCGTGAGTGTTTAAAAAACATGTGAAATAAAGAGGTTGCTCATGATAATAATAATGATAATGATTATGACAATAATAATGATTGTGATATTGATAGGGAGGATAATAATAGTAGTATTGACTGTTATATTGATGATATTAATGATACTG
>BOPN01002422.1:5000-7500 GCA_017312705.2 Penaeus japonicus
CTCTCTCTACTCCCTCCCCCTTACCCCCACTCTCTCTCTACCTCCCCCCCAACCCCCCTTACCCCTCCTATCTCTTACCTCCCCCTACCCCTCTCTCTCTCTCTACCTCCCCCCCCCTCTCTCTCTCTACCCTCCCCCTACCCCCCTCCTCTTTCTTCTACCTTCTCCTTCCCCTCTTCCCTCTCTCCCTTCCTCTCTCTTCCCCTCCTTCCCCCCTCTCTTTACCTCCCCTTCCCCTCTCTCTCTACCTCCCCCTTCCCCTCCTATCTCTCTCTACCTCCCCCTACCCCTATCTCCCTCCCCCCTTCCCTCGCTCGGGGAAAAAAGGACACCGCTATGCTAATCCCGATGAGTCCAGTCTCAAAATACTGGCTTTGGAGAGTCAGCCTTGCCAATCAGGACACTGATAATTCCACCTTGCTTTTTTTTTTTTTTTTTTTTTTTTTTCTTTTTTTTTTGGCTTTTTTTAATCTTTTTTTTTTTCTTCTGATAAGGATCGAGAGTTGCCATATGGCGCTCGAGGGAGGGAAAGGGAGGGAGGGAGGGAAGGGAAGGGGGAAGGAAGGGAGAGGGAAGTGAGGGAGGAAGGGGAGGGGGAAGGAGAGGAGAAGGGGGAGGAAGAAAGGGGGAAGGGGGAGGAAGGAAGGGGGAAGGATGGTAGGGGGAAGGAAGGGGAAAGGGAGGGATGGGATAGGAAAAGGGAGAATGAAAGAGGGAGGAAAAGAGAAGGAGAGAGAGAAGGAGAGAGGGAGGCACATGGAAGGGGAAAAAGAGAGAGTGAGAGAAAGGGAAAAATAGAGAGAAGTGGAGGGAGGGAGAGAGTGAGGGAAACTGATAGAGAGAGAGGGGGGAGAGGGAGAGAAAAGGAAGGAGGGGGAGAATGAGGGAAGGGAAGAGATATAAAGAGAGAGAGAAAGAGAAAAATAGAAAGAGAGAGAGAGAGAGAGAAAGAAAAAAGGAAAGAGAAAGAAAGTAGCAGAAAAAAGGAGGGAGGGAGAGAAGAGAGTGAAGGAAAGTGAGAATAAGTGGGAGGGGGTAAGGGAAAAGAGGAAAAAAGGGAGTGAAAAATAAAGAGGAAAGAAGAGAGAAAGCGAGGGAGGGAGGGAGACGGAAAGCATGGTAGAAGGAAACAGGGATATGGAAGAGGAGTGAAAGGAAGGAGGAGATAGAGTAGAAGGGAAAAGGAGAATGAGGATGGTAAAGTAAGGAAGTGTAAGAGAAAGAGGAGAAGAGAGAGAGAAGTAGGGAGAGGGGGGTAAAGAAGATAGATAAGAGTGGAAGAAGAGAGACAGAATATAGAAAGAAAGTTAGATAGATACATACATACATACATACATAGAGAGAGAGAGAGAGAGAGAGAGAGAGAGAGAGAGAAAGAGAGAAGAAGAAATAGAGAGAGAGTGAGTGAGTGAGAAAAAGTAAGAGAGAGAAAGAGAGAGAAAGAGAGAGAGAGAGAGAGGCGCGTAGATGGAGGGGGATTAAGATAGATAGACAATCAGATAGATAGAACGAGCTTTCCGGTGTAGTATAAAAATCTAAATATTACTTTGGTTTTCCACGCTTCCTCTCCTGCAGTTTGCTTAAAAAACATATGTTTGAAGAGTAAAGTAGGCTTTGAATTAGCTTAAATGCAGTCTTTGTCCTCACCCCCCATCTCTCATTCTCTCTCTCTCTCACCCTTTCTCTCTGTCTCTGATCCTGTCTGTCTCTCTCTCTCTCTCTCTAAACCTTTCTCTCTATTTCTGATTCTGTCTCTCTCTCTTTCTCTCTCTCTCTTTCTCTCTATCTCTATTCCTGTCTCTCTGTCTTTCTCTCACCCTTTCTCTCTATCCCTATTCCTGTCTCTCTTTCTCTCTCTCAACCCTTTATCTCTATCTCTATCTCCTGTCTCTCTCACTCTTTCTCTCTTTCTCTCAACCTTTCTCTCTATCCCTAATCCTGTCTCTCTTTCTCACTCTTACCATTTCTATCTATCTCTATTCCTGTCTCTCTTTCTCACTCTTACCCTTTCTCTCTTTCTCTCTTACTCTCTCTCTCTCTCTCTCTCTCTCTCTCTCTCTCTCTCTCTCTCTCTCTCTCTCTCTCTCTCTCTCTCTCTCTCTCTCTCTCTCTCTCTCTCTCTCTCTCTCTCTCTCTCTCTCTCTCTCTGCCACCAACCAACTTTCCCCTCCCCTTCCTTTCTTCCTCCCCCCCCTCCCCTCCTTCCCCCCCGCTGACACAGCTGAGGCAGCGAGGGCTTGGAATTTGCAAGATTAATTCAAGCGACAGACGACTAATGATACCAATAAGGTGTGGTAGGGTCGAGCCATATGGTAAGCGGCAGAGGTGGTGGCAAGGGTTGTGGTGAAGGAAGTGGAGGCGGTGGAGGGGGTGGAGGGGGTGGAGGGGGGTGGAGGGGTTGGAGGTAGGGGGGGGTTCTGGGGGAGGTGGAGGTTTTGGTGAAGGAAGTGGAGATGGTGGAGGGGGGGGGGTGGAGGAAGTGGGGGGAGGGGGGGTTGGT
>BOPN01002422.1:22500-25000 GCA_017312705.2 Penaeus japonicus
AAGGGCAGTGAAGCATAAAGTCTTCATTCAGACGTCTAGTTGTCCTTAGTGCATTGTATAACACTTTGATGAATGACAGGAAAAGTAGAACATCGAAAAACTGAGTCTGTGTTTTTTTCTCTCTCTCTTTCTTTCTCTCTCTCTCTCTCTCTCTCTCTCTCTCTCTCTCTCTCTCTCTCTCTCTCTCTCTCTCTCTCTCTCTCTTTCTCCCCTTCTCACTCTGTCTTTCTCTGTGTGTGTGTGTGTGTGTGTGTATATATATATATATATATATATATATATATATATATATATATATATATATATATATATATATATATATATATGTATGTATATATTCATATGCATAGATGTAAATCTAGACACACAAATAAATAAACAAAAAATGATTGGTAGATGGAACATTCAGTATTCTAGTTTTGTATAAAGCAAAAACCTTTGATATAATCGATTAACGAAAATCATAAGAAAAACATTATGATTATAATGATAATTTTCTTAGTAGTGTTATTATTATCACTATGCTATTATAATTATGTTATCATGTAATCATCATGTTATTAGTTGACATTATAATAGGAATAATAATGATGGAAACAATAATAGGTACAATGTTGATTAATGATTAAGATCGTGATGATTATAATGAGGATTAATTACATAAAGATATTGATAAGAAAACAACCATGTTACTGCTAGGACTGATCATGATAATGATAAACAAATGGTGATGATGGTGGTGATGATGATAGTGATAATGATAATCATAATTATGATAGCCGTAATAAATGATAATGATAATCATAAGAATAATAAAATTGATAACAAAAATAGTGAAAATTATAATAACATCCATTTCTTCAAGTAATGATAATGATAGTAATGATGGTAATTATTATTTTTGGAATAATAAAAATAATGGTGATAATGCTGATAATAATTATGCTGACGATAAAGATAATAACAATAATGATAATGATGATAATAATGATAATAACGATAAAGATAATAACAATAATGATAATAATGATAATGACGATAAGAATGAAAACATTAATTATGATGATGCATATGATAACATTAATAATAAATCCATAACGATGATAAGAGACGAAAACATCACGAACCTCGATATCAAACATATTGAATGATTTTTATCTACAAAATCTTTGTGTGCGTGTGTGTGTTCGTCTGTGCTTGTCTGATCAACTTTATGTGTATTTACTCACCCCGTTTCTAACAAAGGAATCAACATACATATCCTTATATATACGCATGCTATAATTTCTTCAAACTTGCATAAAAAAAGTTAAAAAAAAAGAGAAAAAAAGAAAGAAAACTAGAACAAAACATCAAGAAAGTATTCACACACAAACAACCTAAATAAAAAATTCTAACTTACTTTTTCACTTGTCAAAATTTCCACTGGAACTCATTGGATATTGCAACACTTACAGCGACAAAGAGACTGCACCGTCAGTTTGCAAAGAAATGCAACACACATCTGAGTTCTTGAACATCTGCCGAAAACCAACATTTGCATATTACCGAAAAAAAGAAAGAAAGAAAGAAAAAAAAATATCGGACAGTATTTTATCCTCGTGACAATATTTCACTCTCATTTGCATAATGGAGTCTCATTAATGTCACAAAATAGTGCAAAGAGATGCAAGAAAAAAGAGAAAATAAGCTGAGGTGTTACTATTTTTTTATTTCTATAGTATGAGAGAGAAAGAGAGAGAAAGAGAGAGAGAGAGAGAGAGAGAGAGAGAGAGAGAGAGAGAGAGAGAGAGAGAGAGAGAGAGAGAGAGAGAGAGAGAGAGAAGGAACAGAGAAAAAGAGGGAAAGAGAGAAAAAGGAAAAGGGGGGTGGAGAGAGAAAAGAGAGATAGATAGATATATATATATAGAGAGAAAGAAATATATAGAGAGAGACGAAGAAAAATATAAAAGAAAGAGAGGGAGGAAAAGAGGGGTGGAAAGAGAGAGAGAGATAGAGAAAGAGATAGAGATAGATAGAGACGAAGAGAAAGAGAAAGGAGGAAAAGAGAGGTGGAAAGAGAGAGAGAGAGAGACGAAGAGAGAGGTAAAGAGAGAGAGAGAGGGAGAAGAAATATCCTTATTTAATTTATTTATTATTTATTTATTTATTATTAACGCTTATTTAGCGTTAAATACCAATGTCATTTGTAAGAATGAGTATGATATTCTATAATTATCATTCCTGTTCTAATGATCAAAAGTGTTGAAATTTGATACATTCTGTTGTCTTTATTGTTATTCTCATTATCATTATATCATACTGCCATCATATTACCATAAGGTTATCTTGTTATCAATCATTATAATAACAATATACATAATGATTTTAGTAGATGATTTATGAATTTATGCAAAACGAGCAAAATGAGTTTAAAATTCATAAATGAATAGATATATTTGAACTGTTTCATGTAAAGATTGTTAAGTTGTCATGAATAAGTCGATATTTGAAAACAGAC
>BOPN01002422.1:30000-32500 GCA_017312705.2 Penaeus japonicus
CTGTCTCTGTCTCTGTCCCTGTCCCTGTCTCTGTCTGTCTCTGTCTCTGTCCCTGTCCCTGTCCCTGTCCCTGTCCCTGTCCCTGTCCCTGTCCCTGTCCCTGTCCCTGTCCCTGTCCCTGTCCCTGTCCCTGTCCCTGTCCCTGTCACTGACTCTGTCTCTCCATCACTGTCTCTGTCTGTCTCTGTCTCTGTCTGTCTCTGTCTGTCTCTGTCTCTGTCTGTCTATGTCTCTGTCTCTGTCTCTGTCTCTGTCTCTGTCTCTGTCTCTGTCTCTGTCTCTGTCTCTGTCTCTGTCTCTGTCTCTGTCTCTGTCTCTGTCTCTGTCTCTGTCTCTGTCTCTGTCTCTGTCTCTGTCTCTGTCTCTGTCTCTGTCTCTGTCTCTGTCTCTGTCTCTGTCTCTGTCTCTGTCTCTGTCTCTGTCTCTGTCTCTGTCTCTGTCTCTGTCTCTGTCTCTGTCTCTGTCTCTGTCTCTGTCTCTGTCTCTGTCTCTGTCTCTGTCTCTGTCTCTGTCTCTGTCTCTGTCTCTGTCTCTGTCTCTGTCTCTGTCTCTGTCTCTGTCTCTGTCTCTGTCTCTGTCTCTGTCTCTGTCTCTGTCTCTGTCTCTGTCTCTGTCTCTGTCTCTGTCTCTGTCTCTGTCTCTGTCTCTGTCTCTGTCTCTGTCTCTGTCTCTGTCTCTGTCTCTGTCTCTGTCTCTGTCTCTGTCTCTGTCTCTGTCTCTGTCTCTGTCTCTGTCTCTGTCTCTGTCTCTGTCTCTGTCTCTGTCTCTGTCTCTGTCTCTGTCTCTGTCTCTGTCTCTGTCTCTGTCTCTGTCTCTGTCTCTGTCTCTGTCTCTGTCTCTGTCTCTGTCTCTGTCTCTGTCTCTGTCTCTGTCTCTGTCTCTGTCTCTGTCTCTGTCTCTGTCTCTGTCTCTGTCTCTGTCTCTGTCTCTGTCTCTGTCTCTGTCTCTGTCTCTGTCTCTGTCTCTGTCTCTGTCTCTGTCTCTGTCTCTGTCTCTGTCTCTGTCTCTGTCTCTGTCTCTGTCTCTGTCTCTGTCTCTGTCTCTGTCTCTGTCTCTGTCTCTGTCTCTGTCTCTGTCTCTGTCTCTGTCTCTGTCTCTGTCTCTGTCTCTGTCTCTGTCTCTGTCTCTGTCTCTGTCTCTGTCTCTGTCTCTGTCTCTGTCTCTGTCTCTGTCTCTGTCTCTGTCTCTGTCTCTGTCTCTGTCTCTGTCTCTGTCTCTGTCTCTGTCTCTGTCTCTGTCTCTGTCTCTGTCTCTGTCTCTGTCTCTGTCTCTGTCTCTGTCTCTGTCTCTGTCTCTGTCTCTGTCTCTGTCTCTGTCTCTGTCTCTGTCTCTGTCTCTGTCTCTGTCTCTGTCTCTGTCTCTGTCTCTGTCTCTGTCTCTGTCTCTGTCTCTGTCTCTGTCTCTGTCTCTGTCTCTGTCTCTGTCTCTGTCTCTGTCTCTGTCTCTGTCTCTGTCTCTGTCTCTGTCTCTGTCTCTGTCTCTGTCTCTGTCTCTGTCTCTGTCTCTGTCTCTGTCTCTGTCTCTGTCTCTGTCTCTGTCTCTGTCTCTGTCTCTGTCTCTGTCTCTGTCTCTGTCTCTGTCTCTGTCTCTGTCTCTGTCTCTGTCTCTGTCTCTGTCTCTGTCTCTGTCTCTGTCTCTGTCTCTGTCTCTGTCTCTGTCTCTGTCTCTGTCTCTGTCTCTGTCTCTGTCTCTGTCTCTGTCTCTGTCTCTGTCTCTGTCTCTGTCTCTGTCTCTGTCTCTGTCTCTGTCTCTGTCTCTGTCTCTGTCTCTGTCTCTGTCTCTGTCTCTGTCTCTGTCTCTGTCTCTGTCTCTGTCTCTGTCTCTGTCTCTGTCTCTGTCTCTGTCTCTGTCTCTGTCTCTGTCTCTGTCTCTGTCTCTGTCTCTGTCTCTGTCTCTGTCTCTGTCTCTGTCTCTGTCTCTGTCTCTGTCTCTGTCTCTGTCTCTGTCTCTGTCTCTGTCTCTGTCTCTGTCTCTGTCTCTGTCTCTGTCTCTGTCTCTGTCTCTGTCTCTGTCTCTGTCTCTGTCTCTGTCTCTGTCTCTGTCTCTGTCTCTGTCTCTGTCTCTGTCTCTGTCTCTGTCTCTGTCTCTGTCTCTGTCTCTGTCTCTGTCTCTGTCTCTGTCTCTGTCTCTGTCTCTGTCTCTGTCTCTGTCTCTGTCTCTGTCTCTGTCTCTGTCTCTGTCTCTGTCTCTGTCTCTGTCTCTGTCTCTGTCTCTGTCTCTGTCTCTGTCTCTGTCTCTGTCTCTGTCTCTGTCTCTGTCTCTGTCTCTGTCTCTGTCTCTGTCTCTGTCTCTGTCTCTGTCTCTGTCTCTGTCTCTGTCTCTGTCTCTGTCTCTGTCTCTGTCTCTGTCTCTGTCTCTGTCTCTGTCTCTGTCTCTGTCTCTGTCTCTGTCTCTGTCTCTGTCTCTGTCTCTGTCTCTGTCTCTGTCTCTGTCTCTGTCTCTGTCTCTGTCTCTGTCTCTGTCTCTGTCTCTGTCTCTGTCTCTGTCTCTGTCTCTGTCT